>CAUYSK010072766.1:0-60401 GCA_963575035.1 Avahi laniger
TAATTCACAAAAATATGCTTTTTCTTTGTTAAGTAGTTCTCACTAAAAAGCAAGACATTTTGAAATGTATTCATTTCAAAATATATAGCAAGATTCTGTGACACAGTCATCATTACCATAAAACCCTCCAAATTGGGGACCGGGCGCGGTGGCTCAGGCCTGTAATCCTAGCACTCTGGGAGGTCCAGGCGGGAGGATTGTTTGAGCTCAGGAGTTGGAGACCAGCCTGAGCAAGAGCGAGACCCCATCTCTACCAAAAATAGAAAGAAATTAATTGGACAGCTAAAAATATATAGGAAAAATTAGCCGGGCACGGTGGCGCATGCCTGTAGTCCCAGCTGCTCGGGAGGCTGAGGCAGAAGGATTGCTTCAGCCCAGGAGTTTGAGGTTGCTGTGAGCTAGGCTGACGCCACGGCACTCACTCTAGCCAGGGCAACAAAGTGAGACTCTGTCTCAAAAACAAAAAAGAAAAAAAAAAAAACAATCCTCCAAATTAAAATTCTTTTGTGTGCACTATAATTTCTTAAGCAAGGCATGAAAATTTTGATAAAAATAATGCATGTTATCTATTTTTATTGGAATCCATTATCACTTTCCAACTAATTTGCTCCTAATATTTCCTTGGAAATCTGTACTTCAAAATAGTGGTTCGAAGGAACGCAACATGTTATTTCAACAAAATGATAAATGTATTGTGAAACATTATATTTGATTATCAAGCTAAAGCACTGCAAATGGCCATCACAGAACCCAAATTCACCCATAAGATTCTATCCCCAGAACAGTCCTCTGACACCGAAGGATACCTGTGCATGACAAATCCTCTGAGGCATCTAGACCTTAAAAATTAAAGAGCCATTCTAACTAACGCACTTTGATTTTTCCAAAGAAGTTTTGTCGTTGCTGTCATTGTTGTTCGAATTAACTAATCCTCAAGTGAGTTCCAAGCCACCCTGAAGAATGTTTACAAGTATAAACATCTTAGAATTGAAAGAGACCCGAAATACCATGACAGTTCAATCTCTTTTCCTTGAGATGCAAAACTGTGGCACTGAGTCATTGTTGACAATTGTAACTCAGTTGACAATTCATGGTTAATTCAGAGTCTCCTAGAACCCAACCTAGTGTTCTTTCTGCAATAACACATTACACAATCCACAAGACCAGTACAATTACTATCTAATACTTTCAGCAACCAAAATTAAAATACATATTTTTAATAGTTTTTGTTCATAGTCACATATAAGGGGATGTTATATCCTCACACAAAATGAAACTAGGATTCTCTTTACTGTTCAAAAGACAGACTATCCAATTATAGCTATAATATTACTGAACCAGAAGTATATCTCCAGTTTATCTTCCCACATCAGGTTAGTGATTTGTTTGGTGTGCACAAAGTATTACAAATTGTCACAGAATGGGTGCTATTGTTAGCTTCCCTCCTGGTCCCACCAGATCATAAAGGGTAACAAGTTTGGGTGGGGGGTACGAGGAGGAAGGGAGCACAGTACATGCAGTTGGAGAGCTGTTATATCAGGTAAGGCTTTAAGATCCATCAACAGACCCTATTCACTAACTGAAAGCCCTGGCAATCAGAAAGTGATTCCTTGGACAGTGAAGAGATTGGACTATCAAAGAGCTGATGTTAATTTTAGGTAGCACTTACATGAAACACTTACATTCTCATCTTACTTTTAAAAAGAAAAGGATAAAGATAATCAGAAAGTTCAGGAAGCAAATAGAGGAGTAGATGAGGTCCAAATTGAGGTATATGCTGAACTGGACAGACGTACTTATCCAGACAAGAGTAATTTGAGTAGGTAGAAATGTCAAGTCATTAATTTGTTTAGGGATCTTGGTTACTAGTTGATTACATTAGTAATGTATGTGGCTGCAAGTAACAGAAAATTCACTTTATGGTGCTTTAAACCAGGTGTCAACAAACATAAAGGGCCAAAGAGTAAATATTTTAGGCTTCTGGGCCATACAGTTAGTCTTTGTTGCAACTCTGTCATAGCATGAAGACAGCCACAATCAATACATGGCTATATTCCAATAACACTTTGCTCACAAAAATAGGCAATCGGCCCATGGGTCATTATTTGCCGACCACTGGTTTAACCCCAATGCCAACCCCTGCTTTAAACAAACAGGACTTATTTAAAAAGCTGGCCTTTTCCCTAAGGTAGTAACAGAAGGCCACAGCAGCTCTAGATGTTACATTTCTGTTCAAGAAGAGAAAAAAGCAAAGGGCAGGTGGAGGAGGAAAGCTGAGTCAGCCACATCTGTCCAGTTTCACAAAAAGCCAAAGCTTTCCTAAAAGCACCTCAAGCAGACATTAACCCCTCTCCTCCAATAAGATCACGGGTCAGAACCAAGATACACTGCCACACCTAGCTGTAAGAGAAGCTGAGAAAATGGGAAATAAAACACAACGGTATAAGTGGCTTAGACAAATCATGATTCATTCATTGACTGAGGCTAGACACATTGCTGCCTCAAAACTAGGGTTCTTTCAGCAAGAAGGGATAAATGACTATTGAGTACACAATTAACAGTATTTGCTCCACTGGACTTTTTTATATTTCTCTGTTGGTCTAATCTGCGCAAAGAAAATAAAATGTGCTTTCTTAGCTTTGAACTAATGAGTCACATGGAGATTGAGAAAGATTACACATGTTTTGTGGGTGGGTGGGTGGGAATAACCAAATAAGAGTGAATCTACCTCTAGCTCCCTAAAAGTAGTGATTTAACAGGAGGAGAGTGGGAATGAAAAATCTGAATGGCAGTCCTGGCAGACCAGCTTTGTAGCCTTAGCCAAAACACTTAACTTATCCATGCCTCTGTTTCTCCAACTGGAAAAATAAGGTTGTTAAATTAGATGCCCTTTAAGGTCCCTTGAAGTGCTAACATCCTATGTTGTCTGATCAAGCAAATACAGCATAAAGTATATAGTCGAAATTTCATTCTAAATATAGTAAAGCCCAAAGTACAAATGTGAAGGATTCCCAGAGTGAGTAAAGTCTTAAACCAAAGAAGAAAAAGATATTACTCAAATAACTTTTCACGCATTGCTGAAAAACTGGCATTCCATTCAATCCTTCCAATTTCCAAGAAAACACACGTGTAAGAAGGGTAGTTAACTTTTTTAAAACACTATAAATGTGTCTTGTAAAAATTATACTGTTTCTTACAACAAACTTAAAATAGTTCTCAAGTCCAAAATGGTAACTGTTCTGGTAGACAACGAACTTGGGATGCAGGAACCCCCTCCCCTCAATAGGCACAAACCCCAAATAAACATCGCAAAAAATAAAGTGGTAGTAATTCTATTTGCTTTTGATATACTCCCTCAAATGATCACCGTTTCAATAGTGCATTGGAAATTAATAGTCCAGATCATTGAAGTTCCTTAAAAAATGTGTTTTTCAAAAGGAATCCAAATAAATAACTCTTTCAGCAGTTTGAGCAAAACAGGAAAAAAGGAAGAAAAGAAGAGAGGCAGAAAGAGAAAGGGAAAAGAAGTTTGGGAGGAAAACTTTATTTAGCGAAAATGTTCCCATATTTTTCTGGTAAGTCTTCCAGTTTTATATCCATATAACAGAGATAATCAAATTCTTTTGGATAAATTGGTCATAATTCATCTTTAAAAAATCACCACAAATCAACCAAAAGCTCTAACAAGCAAAGAAATTAATGCAGAATATTTTTTTAATTTAGTGCATTTAACTCAGTATTTAAAGACTTGAGAATGAACAAAATTGAAAATCTATTACTTTATAATTTTAGAAAGAATGTAATTTGTTGAGATTTAATTTAGTTGAGCACCAATTTTAACAACTGATTAAATACACTTATCATTAAATTTGAACACATATGAGAGAGAAGTTTTTAAAAAGAGGCCAAATAACAGCCTCAGAGTAATCAAATGATTATTGTATGGCAAGAGTGAAAAAGAGGGAAGGAAGGAAAGGTGAGAGGGAGGGACCACCAGACAGAGATGCAGGAACCACTGCAGGCTAGCAGGAAGCCCTCAGTTCTTGCATATTTAAGAGTGAATGCTTTATTCAGTGACCAATATACTTTGCTACTCCCAGGGTAGATAAGAGATATCCTTTGAGTAAGAATTCCGCAAGGATTCTGCCCTGTAATAGAACAGGCAGCAGTTCTCAATCCTAACATACCAAAGGGGTTAGCAGGGGTTTCCCCAAATGCCCGTTCTCAGACAGATGAAAGCACTTCTTTTGAAAAATGTAGGAGCTTTTCACCTCTGCAAGGACTGTTTCCCCATATATTGTCTGCCATGGCCGTCTTGGTGTTTTAATCATCCCCCAGCCTCTTCACCATTTGTCATTTACACCAACGTACAATAGGAAAATACATTTCCAGACCTGCCTCTGCATGTGCAGGATGGGATGCACTCCCACCACTCAAACCGCTTTAGACGAAAATGTGCAAGATGCATCGCTTGACCCATTTATGCAAAAACACACAAACTAAGTTTAACTGAAATGTCCTGAACACTTCATGTGGTCATTTCCATCCTTCCAGCCTCATAACATCAATGATTGAGAACTTAAGAGGGTTTGGGTCATATTTATTTATTTATTTTAAATCCTCATGTCTCTCACTTTCCTCGCAGGAACCTGTGACTCTTGCATAGCATAGTAGCTGTGACCCCGCATTGGAAGGAGGTATGATCAAAGGCAGCCTGGCCAGACTTGGGAAAACATTTCCACTGAGAATGGACATACTGCCTGTCAAAAGGTTATTCCCACCGCGTTGGGGCAGCAGATCACGTTACTCCAGAGTAACAACATGAAAGGGCAAAATCTGGCCATAGTCACCCACATACGTGTTTTTCTTTCCAACAAGGGCAAATGGGAGACACCAGCCTGAACAGAACATCCTTCTTATCACTTGAGGGGGGTGGGTGGGGGTGGGGAGGGGGGCCTTTCCCTAATCAATACAGCTCCTAAGCTGCAGCCACTGTTTAATTCCTTTTATATTTTTCTTTTCATTCAGAAACAGCTCACATTCAGTAAGACTTTTCTGTCTTAAACTTTTTTTTTTTTTTAATCCGAGCAATCACAAGCTATATTCTGTGGAAGACAAAATAACTTTGGAGGCGTAAATCTTAATGTCAATGACAGGAAGGCTTTGGTGAACCATTACCATAAATCTGACAAACGCTAATTTGATGGGTGGCTGTATCTGTCTGCTGCACGGCCAGTCTAGACAGTCTATTGAGAAATCCTAAAACACAACTGTTTGTTCCCTGTAACACCATCTGGATATGGCAATAAGCGCCGACCCAGCGCCATTCACACATGGATCAAAGCACATGCTAATGCTATCATGAAGTCATACACATAAAAAATTCAATCTGAGAACTCGAAGCAATTTTCCTAAGTCTTCAGTGAAGAAACCCCAGACTTAGTGCGACTCAAGCTAAGTGCACGAAGGGGGGAGAGGGGGGAAAAAAGGAACCGAATATTTAATGAGCTTGGGCTTCCAGAGGAATGTTAGGCCACCCATTGTATTGGAAAAGGCTCATGTCACACTTCAGTCATGGTACCCGTCAGGGTGCCCCTTTACAAAAATTGATCTGAGGACCTTTGTAATTACCTGTTTCAGCCGGGAGTAGGGGGGGTGAGAGGGTGGATTCATGACAAGAAATAAAAGAAGGGATCCAAAGTATAAATCTAACATTATATTATATTGGTCTAACATTATATTATACTGGTAGAAATTTTCAATATTGCACACAATATTAAAAACCTTTCTCATTAAACTGCACTGTGGCATTAGATCAAAGAATCAAGGGCCTCCTATTGAACTCCTTTAAATATTACAAACATAAGAGCAAGTCTGGCTGTGCATAAAATAGAAACAAAGCCAATTTTTTTGTCCACCCTCATCCTATAGCTGGCTGGAGAGAAACATTGCTTGAGAAATCTCTACCGCAAGTCAAATAGAAAAATCTTGACTTCTCCCAAGTATTTAACAAGGCATAAATGAATACTAGTCCCTATGAAGTAGATCTGACAGGAATTTTTCAGTAAATCTGTTACTCCTTCAAAACTTTCAGCTACTCTTTCAAAATGTATCACTCAACAGCACCACTTCAATTGCAAACCATAGAGGCACTGTTTCTTCCTCACCGCCCTGTGATCCAAACTTCCCAAGGAGATGGGAAGTTCTTCCTACGGGGGTGTTTCATTCCATTACGTACTTCCATAAGTAACTTTGATTCATGTGCTTTTTGGCTAGTTTATACTGTCTTCTATCAGTACCCAATATTAACAGAAGAACATAACGAAAAATATTTTATGAATTTGTTATTATTACACCTATCTCTGTTTGCTGGGAGACACTAAATATGTTAGGTCCCAAATTTTCACATACTCAGCATAAGCTATGCACAAATTTCCACCAGTATATTTTACTATACAGCAGTTACAATAGTTGTCTCTACATGTGTGTGTCCAGACACACGTACAATACAACTAGTTGAATCCCTAAAATGTAAACGCATTTATCATGCCATGGTGGATGATTTTAAAAAGTAACAGCAAAACCTATCAGAAATTGCATGCTATGACTAGGTGCTTCAGCTATCACAGGTTGTAGCTAATGTTGCAAATTTCAAGTTTATATAGTAGCTCAGGCTACTATAGCTCATATCCATAATAAGCTAAGCATAAAATAACTGAAACATTACATTCCAATTTTTAAAATATTTTAAAGTAAAACCAGAAGCCAGATCAAGTCTATAATCAGTCATTTTACAATCCTAGATATAAAATCAGAAAAGAAACAAAGAAATGTAAGATAAACAGTTAAGCCATAGTTTTAAAATTCAGTTCAATTTGAAATGAAGACTTCTCCTCCCAAAGTATTTCATAAACAAAATATGTTTATCTTCTTCTCAAATGGAATATTAGTAACTATGCTTTTGTTTCCTCAAAAAAAAAAAAGGAAAGGAAAAAAGCCTACCAATTTTATCCTCCCATTCCATAAACTCTTCCCTAAAAATATCTTAAAATAAGTTCAGGAAATATACCAACTGCCAATTGACTATGCAAGTTTCCATTTCAAATGATGATAATAGAATGTTGGTTATTTATATTTAATGTAGAGAGTTAATTATTACAACATAATCTGGATCACAAAGAAAAACAGAAGAACAGCCTATTTTTCTGTACTGCGTGTTTCCCAAGGGACCCATGAAAAAAATAATACAAGAAGGTAACCCACCCTTCCCCAATTGTAGCTTTATTCCCTCAATCTTCATGTAAATAAAAAACTGTAACGATATTAGCTATCTTGGTCTACAAGTTAGTACACACCAAGATATGTTAGCAGAATTAACAAGTATTCCATTTGCAAGACATACACATAGACCTGTAGGAATAAGAAAAAATAAACATGTCCACAAAAATGTACATCTCAGATGAACCACCATAACAATCAGATGTTACCCTAGGTAGAATTAAGAGAAAAAAATACTGATGCAAAATAAGTGAGAAATTATAATCATTCCTGTTAACCATTTTATATATTTATATAGACTTTTTACAAATATAATTAGAAATCTATATGCTATTCTTCATGTTAGACTGACTAAATTACAACTGATAACCATGTTGTCTACCAGTAATGGCTTTCTTTCAGGCTGTGTCTATAATTCTGTAAGTTTAAAAGGGGGAAAAAAAATCACCCAAACATTGCTTAATGTAGCTAATCAAGCATTTTCAAAATTAGACTGGGAAGGAAATGTTAGGCAGTATTTGCAATGATTAAAAATTGTTGCAGTAGAACAGTACTGCCATCTACCGACAACGGTTTAATAGTGCCTGGGGAATGTTTCCAAGGGCAGTCTCCAATTTATTTGTATCTGACCAAACACAAATGCAGAAAGACACTGTGCAAGGAACCAGAAAGAAATAAAATTCAGATTGCCCACAGTTTTATTTCTGACTTTTAAAGAGGTAATATATTCTCTTTTTCCTTTTAATGCTTAGCATGATTTTTTTTAATTTTTGAATTGTTAAAATACAGTGACCCACAGACCAGTTATTTCTTAGTAATTAGCATCCAGCCAAGAAGATGGCTGTGCCTGTATCTATGAAATGCTCATGCTCCTAAAGACGATTCTTTTCAATACCACAAATATTGTATCTCGTATCCCTTATGTATACTTAGAATATATCTTCTAACAAAAGCCATTCACAAACCTGCATAACACTGGATGTATTCATTTATAGGTCAATCATAAAAGCATCCACAGTACCACCCAGGAATTACTTTATTTGGGGTCACCGTGGGTCCAAGCCTGTCTCTGGATTCCTGTTGCAGCCTTACAAACCCCTCAGGGAGGGAGCATGATGGGAAGTCACGGTGCACACTGACATCCTAGAGTTGGCAAAACTTGATAAAAATCTATGCGTACCAGACAAGACTGCAGCAGCATCATTAGTGAGAAGAGCCTTTGCACACCTTTTACAGTGCTCAAGAAGATACCTATTAGATGCTTCATACAAGTTCTATAGATTTTTTAGCAGTTTAAAAGTAGATATCAAGTAGGAAAATATACAATATAAATATTCTTTAAAGCAACTTGGACCCAAATAATGGAGCAACTGAAGACACCAAGTCTTCTATCAGTGTACATGGATGCTGCATTCCATTAATGACTTAAAATATATATAATTATGGGCTATAGATTTTAACATTTTAGAGAAAAATGGTGGCTTTTTTTTTTCAAAACAGTAATCTGAAAACAGATTACAGACAGAAAACATGTAAATGACAGATTTTAAAAAGGATTTAGTCTCCACTAACATAGTCCTTTTAGGCCACATAATTGAAGAACTCCAAAGAACCACAAAATAAACCGAAAACCCCAGACATAAAGAGATCCACTTATTAATTAACGGCAGCTCTCTTTAACTATTAAAATAAGGTTGGCCATGCATACTTTATTGCTGTCACAATCTCACATGAGGCAGTATTCAAAACACATAAAAGTAAAGTTGAATAGTTCTCTATGTAGGGAATGGAGTTAAGTCATGTCTGCTTGCACAAAACTGTTTTTTGCAAAGCAGCCATATATAGAGGATCAGAGTGGAAGAAAAAAAAGACCAAAATGCATCAAATCTCAAATTCAATGCTTTTCTTTGGTAAGGACAGTGAGGTGTGCTGTGGACAACATGAGTTGAACCAGGAAAGGCCTAAAACTTTCCCTTTTTTAAAACTAGAACTAGAAATCAAGACAATCACCATGAAAGAAAGAGGCAGGGAACTAATTAAATAAATTACATACTAATTAAATACAAGTTATTTTGGGACTTTTTTGTAAGACTGGGTTTTGTTTTTAAACACAAAAAGTCTGTAGCATACTGGTTTATCTGTAAGAGGTAATGGGAGAGGGAGAGGAAAAAAAGGGAAAAAAAGCCAAAGAAACAACAGTAATTACCAATATTTCATAATGTGGTTTTTAAGAATTTCCAAAAATCACATTAGAAATATTGTGGCCAAAAAGTTCACTCCTCATACTAACTGTTCTTTAAAAGCTATGGGCAAACCAACAGTAAAATCAAGAACTAAACAGATAAAGATAAAATTTGTTCTTCCATATTTAATATTCATTTCTTCAGGAACTGGATAATCTATTGGTATCTTAGAAGAATAAACACCTTTCTTTGCAGTGACTCTCTGAATGTTACAGCATACCAAAATTATTTATGGTCTTTAAAATTATGGAAAAAAGGAATTCCTATAATAGATTATAAAAACAAAATATACTATCACGTTATTTTATGGTGTACTAATAACCATGTAAGTATTCCAACGGTATGGTAACTGCCATATAATTACAATGCCTAGTTATTTATGTCTAGCAGATTATATAGTACTAAAGAACGTTACCTGTTACCATATGTAGACATTTGTGGTTGGCAGATGTGGAAAACACTTTACCATAAAGGTCAAAATTGGCTTAGAAATTGACCCAGCATACAACATGATTTCATTATCTCCATCTCCCTTCCCCACCTCCATTTTGTTTGCTTTTGCTGTGGATGAAAGAAGGAAAAATAGACAGAAGATTCTAAAGGAGATATATAGCTTTCCAGTCAATGGTTTATCTAAGTGGAATTTGCTACTGAACTTTATTCAGCTGGTTTCTCCCCAAAGCACATCCTCGCTAAACCTTCTGTTTGACATGTTTCATTACCATGAAAAATTATGGCATGGAATTGAAATATTATTGGTCTTAAGTTAGAAAGGTTCTTCTTGCTTGATTTTGTAATAAAATAACAAGCACCTTCACACCCATCCTACATTTCACGGTATTAAGAGACCTTAAAGAACAGAGATTCCAACGCTTTATGCTAGGTTCCACTTTCCTACAAGTTTGTTTACTAGTGAAATTAAACAGTCAATCTCATGTAATTTCTCTCTGAAATTAGTAATGGCACCCAGCAAGAGATAAGAGACAATGCAATCATATAATTTATTAGTCTTTGTTTAGTTTGGGGAACTAATGGTGACCAATAAATTGTGCAATCTGCCTGAAAACCCCTTTGCCTTGGTAAGATTCACAGCGCCGAATCTAGTCCTGGCACTAAAACTGATAAGTCCTAAGAGTGAAATCAGTAGACATGTGTCTTTTATATTTTTCCTTTAATTCTAAATAAAATTCCAGAATTTAGGGCAGTGAAAAGCACTCCCCCACCAAAAAAAAATCTGACATTTTCTTTCTGCCGAAAGTCTAATTTCTCTTTCTCCAAATTGCTTCACCATATGGAAGGAAAGAATCTCCACCTTTTATCTTCAATCTGTATCACAGTTTGGGCATATACGAGAATTGTGTGTTCACTTTTACTTTTCTTCTTTAGTTTAGAACTAATTAACAACTTTCTTGCATGTTAAGACCCAAAATATGCACCTCAAGAATTATGGTACATTTCACACAGGTCAGAAGACAAGCATTATGGAAATGAAATGATTTTATGATGACTTTGCTTTAATAGGAGTTTTACACAGGGGCTTTCCTGGGAAGATGTCCAGGCAAACTGTGTCCAAAGCCCAGAATGAAGGGAAAATTCACCTTGATGTAACATAGTTGAAGAGGGATTTGCTGATTTGTCATTTTAAATGAAACACAAACTTCAATTCCAGCCCAGTTGTGAGAGTATTCCTTTGTCTTCTTAACAGATTTTTCTTTTCTCTTTCTCCTCTTTCAAATCCTACAATTGAGAAACCACTCAAAAAGCTGATGTGTATACACACACACACACACATATGGGTACACACATTCATCTTCAAACAAGGGTTAATATAACAAGAGTCCAGCTGGTTCAAGAAAAAAATATATCCAAAACAATTCCACTCTTAAGCATAAACTTCATACACAGAACTAGATATAAACAAATCACATTTATAAGAATAAATAAAATCTCTGTCAAACTTACAATGGGAAAAAAAAAGAAGTCATGGGGGCCCAGATAAGTCATTTTTAGGTTATTTGGCCAGAAATGCATACACTCGTGCGTACGCACACACAAACATACACGTAGTTTTTCATTTGGAAGTTTGGAACAATTCTGAACAATGAAAAGGCAAGAGAAATTTACGCAACTCAGGAAACACTCCTCCTGTGCCAAATAAGCATAAACAAAATAAATTCTAAAAGCAAATTTCAAATACTAGAGGATGGGAAGTAAAAATGAGCCAAGCTCAAGTGAAAGATCAATCCTGAAAGGATAAAAAAGCAAGTTCCTCTTGAACTCCATCGAATCTCACATTTCTGAGAAGCACAATACAGTTATTTGAGCTGTTCTTTAAACAAAAATTTAAACTTAAAGAGATAGCATAATTAAGTCAGCCCCTTAGG
This sequence comes from Avahi laniger, assembly GCA_963575035.1. Lineage (NCBI taxonomy): Eukaryota > Metazoa > Chordata > Mammalia > Primates > Indriidae > Avahi > Avahi laniger. Next base: position 11,906 of record CAUYSK010072766.1, read on the forward strand.
ATTTTGTTCAAAAACATAACACTGATTACTTTCACCTAAAAGATTTAGGCATATGATATACACCTATTACGTGCCCATAATAATTAAAAATAAATATACATGTATTTAAAAATAAAAAAGATTTGGGAATAGAGTGTGGCAACAAGCGGCACTGTGCTTTAAAAGGAGCCCCCTAAAACCATCAAAGCTGATATCTTGTTTAGTAAATGATTTGGCTAGGATTCACCACACAAAAAACAAAACACAACCCAAAAAACCCCAAAAATATTTGAGCTGCCTATTTGGACACTACAGTGCTTGTTCCACAAAAGTCATCACGGTGTTCTAAGAGCTTCTCATCTAGGTTAACACTGACACTGCTGGTCAGCAATAAATCCAAGCTATGCTCGTCACACAAGCATGTTAAAATCATCACCTTAAATGGTATTAAAGTATTTGTACTGTTGGGAAGTAAGGAATGGGGTGAGGGGAGGAGCAGGGATATGGATTCTCTTTCCCATTCCACTCTCTGCTGCTCTTTCTTATCTTCCCAAAGAGGAAGAGCAGTTGGAAACCTTTCACCCACCCAGTTATAGTGGGATAAAGTTGGAGGGCACTAGTGAAAAATGGGAAAATCCTTCCTTCCCCGTTCCTTTATCCCAAGCCTTGACATACGTATAATTTGTGAAAGGTGACACATCATTTGGGAATCAAGCTGGGCCTTAAAATGATCACGCATCATGTTATCAAGAGGCAGTGAACTGCTGTAGAGGAAAACATCCTCCATCCTCCTTTCATGAGAACAGTGAACCATCCTCCCATCATAAATGAAAACTACCTAATTTCTTATAAAAATTTAAATCACTTTAAAATTTTATATTCAAAATAGCTTAGTTAAAAAGACTACCTAGGAGATGTTCATGTTTTGTGCAAATATAGAGGGGTTAAGGAATAAGAATTAAAATTCTGAACTAAAGAATATTTTTGATAATTTAATGGTTCCTTTCCTGTGGCACTTCAGAGTTCACACAGTAGGCGATGGGTTTAGAAGCTAAATTTTAATGTGATCCCAGAGCCTCTTAAATAGGTCACTTTACAGATATAAAAAGGCACTAAGCATAGACTTACATTAGACAGGTTATTGGCACTTTCAGAAATAAGCCTGCTAACAGCGTTATTTAAATATGAAACTAGCAGATCAGGCGTGGTGGCTCATGCCTACAATCCCAGCACCTTGGGAGGCTGACACAGGAGGACCATTTGAGGCCAGGAGTTTGAGACCAGCCTGAGTCACATAGCAATGAGACCCCACCTTTACAAAAAAAAAAAAAAAATAGAAAAATTAGTTGGGTACGGTGGCATGCACCTGTAGTCCCAGCTACTCAGGAGGCTAAGGCAAGAAGATCACCCAAACTCGCCACTGTACTCTAGCCCAAGCAACAGAGCGAGACACTGTCAAGGAGAGGAGAGGAAACTCAGTGAATTTTAAAGTTCTTAAGTCAAAGCTTCAAGAAAACAGATCCAAAGGGTATATGCCTGAGAACTTACTATGTACTAATTAAATGGTATAAAAATACTTCTAACACAGTCATTTCAAGAAACTTACACTCTAATGAGGCAGTAGATCTAAACAACAACTTAACACAAGGCAAAATGGACCAAGTACTAACATTGTGAACAAATAGCAACTATGAGAGCACTGGTGATGGGAACAGCTTCTTTGACTCGAGAACTGAAGCATCTCAGGAGGAGGTTATAAGAACGCTGTAGCATTTGAGCAGTGCCTTGAATGCTGGGTGCGTTCTGAGCAAAGAGTACAGCGTAAATAGAAGCAGAAGAATAAAAATTCAGGGCAGGGTCCAAAAACAGATGTGGCTGGAGCTTAAATTATATTAGGATAAAGTGTGCTTGTGGCCGTGCAATGAAGGGTCACAATGACACTTAGGAAGTTAAGACTCAGCCGAGCGGAGTTAAGAAGAGCGTAAGGCAATAATGAGGAAGCCAGAGTAACTATCCAAGCCAGAAGAGATGTAGGCTGAACTCCAACAGTGACAGTGGGAACACACTGTGGTGACCTTCCACAACAGAAAGGACATGCCATCTGATTAGATGGCTATGTGAAGAAGAGGGTTGAGACAAGGATGACAGGGAAGATGGTATCACAACTGAGATGAGGCACAGGAAATGGAGTTGAAGGAGGAAAGAAGGAAAGGGAGTTTAATTTTGAAGAATATGGGTTTGAGGGGCTAGGACAGACATATTAATACAGCCAGGGGGTGGAATGAGAGATTAATTAGTTGATCGATTGATTGATTTCACATCTGCCACTATCCAAAAGAATTTCAAATGGCTCAACTACGAATACAGACAATTATATGGAAAAATATAAATAACTATAAATCAGCATCTGGGCTCAACATTCAGAGATTGGATTGTGAAACTCAAGAGGGATCTAGGGACTGAAATTGAAAACTTGGACATCGTCAGTGTAAAAATGATAGTTGTCACCACCCCTTGAGAGTGGGAGTGGTGGGAAGGGAGAAAATTTTCATTTTTTTACTTTATAACAAGCTTTTATTGTTTGAATTTTTATCAACAGCACATACTAGTTTTTGTGACTTTTTAAGCCAATATTTTTTAGAGAAAAAAAATTAAATGAAATGACTGAAGCCATAAGAACAGATAACATCACACCTTTACTCCTCAAATATGTATACTTAATATTTACAAGCACTAGGTTGAACACTGTGAAAAACACAAAGGTGATTCCAACCTGAGTCCTATGTTTATCCAGTGGGAAAACTTAGGTATTGGAATAAAACATGATTCAAACTCCTCCTCTCCCACTGACTGATAGTTATATAGGTGAGTTCTTATTCTTTCAAGTTTAACTTTCCCCCACCTCCCGCCACTAAATATGAGACTTAAAATATACTCATACGGTTGTTGTAAAGATTAGAAAAGTTAATGTAGCTAAAGCACCTAAAGCACACAGTAGGTATTCAATTGAGAGTCCCCGATTTTTCATCATTCTGCCAAGACAGGGAAACTCAAAATTTAAGAGTCAGGTGGAAAAAGAGACGGAAAAGGAGTTGGTCAGAGAGACTACAGGTGAAAGAAGATGGCACCGTGTCATGGAGACCAAGGGAGAAAAGCAAAGTGCCTTTAAGTCATCTACTGGACATAAATTTCCACCATTTAAGACATGCTGGGGTGGACAGCTATACCAAAGGCGGTGGAGAGAGAGGTAGATTCTTTGGCAACTAGGAAAGAGGTCCTTACTGACTCAAAAGGACAGCTCCAGCAGAACAGCAGAGGGTGCCACTTGGCCAGAGGACTAAGGAATGAGTGGGTGGTGGAGAGTACAAGTAGGAACAAGACACAGGTGTTCGGGAAATTTGTAACCAAGGGAATGAGAGGCTCTCATGGAGATAAGATTTCTTTAGGCAAGTGAAGTGGCTCATGGGACAAAGGGAGGAGAGGCCGTGCAAAGGGAGAAAGTGAAGACAGGGAGGAGGGGGCAGAGTTCATGGTGTGAGGCCCTGAAGCTGGCCAATGAGTGCCCAAAGTGGAGAGGCTGACGTTGGGCAGAAGTAAGAACACACCACTGAACCAGGAAGAAAGTGCAAGAAATGGGTATAAAAGATGGATAAAGGTTGGGGTATAAAGGAGAGCTGAAGAAACTAAATTTCATCAACATCTACTTTGTCAATGAAAAAGAAAGCAAGATTACGAGGGAAGCTAGGAAAGCAGACGGAAATGGGATCCCAGACAGAAGCAGGGTCTAAAACTAAAAGGACTTTCACAGGAGCACCAAGGTGCCAGCAGAGGCAGGTAGCACACATCAATACTAAGCATTCAGCCCAGAAATGTGATTTCCTCCTGCGATTTTCAGTGGCCTGGTAAGGACACATGGAACTGAGGGCTGAAGGAGGCAGATGGAATCGTTGGTGAAGCAGGAGCTAAAAGAGCAAGGGATTCTAAGGATGCCAGGGGGCCAACAGCTGACATGGTGGACTGGGGAGGTCAAGCCCTGACGGGCAACGAGGAGGAGGATGGGACTGAAAGACAGAGGAAGAGGAAGAGGCAGAACATGGCTGTTCAGTGGCTTTCAGATGAAGAACAAGCAGGTTTAGAGGGAGTGAAGGAATGAGCAGGCGAAAGAATAGGAGGCTGTGACCAAAGGAGAGCTCAGAGTTTGAATCCTTGGAAATGGGGCAATCCCAGGCCATGCAAAGACCTGGAGCTGGCTCCTTAAGAGGAATGAGAAACTCTCAGAATCGAAAGGCCAGGAGTTCAGCCTGTCATAAAACTGGAAGCTGAGGTTACCTATGATATTGGCAGAAGACCCACTGCAGTGAAAAGAGCCTTGAAAAAAGTCTAAAGGGGGAGAAACCAGGAGAAACAGAAAAAATAAAATTTTCTGAATAGATTATTTTCAAAGACTATTAAAAATAAGGTTTCATTAGAAATAATGCCTTGCTTCTAGTCTTTTTAGATTGGGTCTTATTTATTTTTAAGTAACAATAAATAAAACCTTTCTAATTTAAACAAAATCCGTGTCAGGAAAATCCATTCCACCATTCATACGCTTTCGACTAAAGCAACACATCAAGAACTGAACTTTTTCCTCTTGGCCTCAACCTATCTCAAACAACATGGCAAAATTACTCACAATAACTGAAGGAGAGAACATTGATTCTGTCAGCACTTAGGCCAAGTTGTCTGAGCTCATCTTCTGCCTTCATCCAGTTGGGAAGAAAAGGGACTGATGACAACAAGATCGCTCAGCAGCTTGCTGAGGCAAAGGTGTGCTGCCGCACGTCCTCCCACACAAGCAAGGTAGCGTGACTAACGCGACCTAATCTTCATTGCGTTTACACAGCTCTTTCATATCTGTTACCTCTCTTAATCCTCACGGGCATTCTGGGAGGCTGCTATCACTATGAGCATCTTTTTATAAATGAAAAAAGAGACTTCTGGAGCTGGAACACTTGCTTAAAGTTGCTGAATCTGGCAGTAAACATCTTTCCACTCCAGAATTCAGCTCTTTCCACTAAATCACACACCCTGAAGTCACTGCAAGGGCCAGATGGACAGGGGAGAGCTCAGTGGAACAAAGAAGGGCAGGCCCCTCTGCACAGATGGCCTCACCTTCCATGCCACATAAATTGGGGCTGGGCAGAAGTCAGCTTGTCCTGTAAATCCTGGGTGCTAGGTGTCGTTCTCTACTTAGGAAGCGAGGCCACAGAGACGCCTAAATGCTCCTGGGTCACTCTCGAGGTCACACGGGGCAGCTAAAATTCCAGGCAAGGTAAGCACCATCAACAAGTATTCCTTCGCAACACTTAAGTTGTCACTTAAGACAACTGTTACATGTTAGAGTACACTGAACAAGTGTCAATGTGCTCACAATTAGTGAGAAGACAAGAAAATCCAGAGTCAACATGGGTTGACATAATCACTATTTCAGAGCTGCAGAAACAAAACAGTAAGATAAGAGGATGGGATGGGAAAAGCAAACCACAACATCTTCTCAAACCAAGAGAGACACAAGATAGACTAGGACGCACATGTCTGCAGCACCAGAGAACTCTCAGCACCTGAAAATTACCAGAAAGAGAAAATCGCCACAGATCTAATTTCTAAGGGCACCTGGTTCCAAACATATTCCACTTCCAGTCTGCCTCGTACAATCTCTGATCCCTATAAAAGAGGGAAAAGGAAAAAAATTATTCATAGAAACTCAGCCTGGTGTAAACTAATCCTGGCAAAGCATTCGACGGCAGGCCACATTTTATCACAGAACACAACAATCAGAGAAGGACCCCTGAGACACACATTGCTATAGAACCATTGAACCAAAATTGTAACTAAATCACTAAATTCTGCATAAAGCACAGGGCAGAACAGGTTCAACATTCAGAATTAGCTCAAACAGGTTAATTTACTCAGACAACTGGGCAAATCTCATGTTTTGTGAATAGTAAGAAGATAGGGTAGCCAGCCAGATTAAGGCACCATATACGCAAAACTGTATCACCAGATGATGGTTGCACGACTCTGTAAGTACTAAAAGCCAGCAGATTGCATGTTCATGAGTGAATTGTATGGCGTATGAATTAAAAAAGAAAGTATTGCCAGAGATTGTAGATCTATTAAACACTCTTTTCTAGCAGTATTTCTTTGTTTCATCTCAATTTTCTGGAAAATAAATGTCATGTTTACATCACTTCCTCTGTCTACCTTCAGGACTCATCTTGTTCTGTTTGTGACACTTGGATTTCATCTGCCTGCTAACATCCTGACGTTCCTCACCACTCTGCACGCTCCCACATACAGTGTAGCTGGAGCATCTCTCTCCTTTATGCATCCACTGTTATGAATATTATTTTACATATTTAAAAACACAGAGTTTGAGGAAATTAATCCATTTAAATTTCCTTTTCAAATTCAGATTGTGAATTACTATTAGAAATTAATTAGGCTCTCTAGCTCATGTCCAGTGGACTCTTATTAAACTATAATTAGTCTTCTTAACAGGAGGATCCTTTCTGCTCTCTGGTGATACTAATAATTCCAACCATGACTCAATAAATTAAAGGCACTAGAGAAAGAAAATATCTAGTTAGAAAGTTATTACATTCAGAGATATTTTGAGAAGAGCATTTTAACAGGGAGAATTTAATATAAAAATATAAAGAATGAGTTAGACAGGGGTTGGAGAACTGAGAAAAGTAAAAAGGAGGCCCTCTGGGCAACAGATGACTTAACTGCAGGAAGCTGGGAGCCCAGGCACCAGGTGGGTGCAGGCCTGGGAGAGGGTGCTGCTCAGCTGCTGCTGGCACCTAAGAACTTGGAGGAGGAACCCCAAGGAGCCGGAAGCAGAGCTCTGAGGACAAGGCCCTGCCTGGCTGGCTGGTGCTGACGCCTCTGAGGGGGCTTAATAAGGCTAGTTCCCAGAGTGGGTAAACACACTGGACATAAACCCACCTCCACTGCTAGGCTAAGAGACGGGCCATTGCTGAGGTGACTCCAACTGGAACAGCAAGAAAACAGAACAGAGGAGCAAGTCTCTCCTCCCTCTTCCAGCCTCACAGTCTCCCTCTAGCGAGCGTTAGCAGAATGCAACAGGGAGCACCTGGCAAGGGAGAAATGCAGGCCCAATCTGAAGTGGGTCTGGAGCTGACAGATAGCTTAATAACCGACACAGCAGCAAGAGATGGGTGACTGATGCCCAGGGCAAGCTCCTCACTTGCGATGTCCCTAATACCACAGGGACTGCACCCTGAGACAACAACATCAGAGAAAGGCAATGAATAACTATGACATAAAGGCCATTCTCACTTCTCCCATTACTGTTTCTTGAAGTTTCTAATTAGGTTTTACAATAAAAATTCACAGATATCTGAAACAGTTCCAACCTCTTCCACAAGTAAGTTGCTTATTTGTTCCTCCTTTTCCTCCAACCCATGTCAACACCAGTGCAACTTTCATTTTCGTGAAAGGAAAAACATTCCCTTTAATGCGTTTCAGGAATCAGGGAGAATACTTCGCTGGTATCACTGATCCCATTTTAAGGATGCTAAGAACTCTTCAGTTAAGAGGTTTGTGTTCCTTATTCCCCAGTCTCCTTTAAACAAGTTGTGTGTTTTAGAAAGGAGATGTCATATTACTTTAAAAGCACCAAATAGTCTGGGTACAGTGGCTCATGCCTCTAATTCCAGCACCTTGGGACACCGAGGCAGGAGGAGCACTGGAGGCCAGGAGTTTGAGACCAGCCAGGGCAACAAAACAATTTTTTTTTAATTAGCCAGTTACGGTGGCACATATCTGCAGTCCCAGCTACTCAGGAGGCTGAGGCAGGAGAATCACTTGAGCCCAGTACTTTGAAGTTATAACGAGCTATGATTATACCACTGCACTCCAGCCTGGGCAACAGAATAAGACGCTATCGTTTAAAAAAAAAAAAAAAAAAAGGCACCAAACGTACCATCTCTAAAAATAACATGTTTCCTGTTGGGAGAAGCATGTTAGAATGTAGAATGTTTGTGAGGGGTTTGTGGGGCTTATTCCCACCCACATTTCTGGAGGGGAGGACATCTGTGACACTCATGGAACACAAGGGCTGTCTTGCCACTTTGGTTGTCAGTGGTCACACACAGATGTTCTTACTCCTCATTGCTCGACTGAGTCGCCTCAACTCATTAAACATTCCCTGAGCTATGAGCAAGACTTCAACCATGGTGACACATCCTTTAGACTAGATCCCCCATCCCAGAAAATAATCCCTGAGCAGGAGCAACAGCCTGTCCTGTTGGCTATGAATCTCAAGTCATCACACGATCTCAACGTTTGTCTTTCCTTTCTTTTTGAATGTTTCTTTCATCTCTATCAGCTACATGTACCCTGAGATGACAATATCCAAAGCAGTGACTGAATGTGCCTGCCCCCTGGTGGGTGGCAGGGTGAAGAACACACTGTGGGAAATCCTCTGGGTAAGTACATCAGAATCTGAGACAATTAATTAAGAAAGCTATGGGAAGAAAGCTCACAAATCAGAATTTGCGCTATTGCAAAATTATGAAGATCTGGCATAAAATTAAATAAACTAAAAAATTTAAAAAGAAAAACATTACTAAGAGACAGTTTTAGAGACAAAGCAGTAAGACCTTAGGTTGAGACATAGTGACCTGAACACTTTCTGCTAAATGGTGAAGTACTGTAGCTAGGTGTCTACATGTACCTATTGTTGTTCTAGTTTCTTCCAATTAAATTATAATCTTCGGGGTGGGGCCCAGGCACTATATATCGCTTTTGGTTTTTTTCTTAAAGCTCCCAGGTGATTGCTATGTGCAGACAGTACAGATCAGTGGCTCTGAACCCTGGGCAATGTTTCTATGTGTCCAGGGACCACCCGGATCAGAGTCAGACCTCATCTTAGACCTATTTAATCAAAATCTCTAGAGGTGGGCCCTACATCCAAAGCTTCCTGGGTAATTCTTAAGCATACTACATGGAAGAAACCATTATATAGAAAGAATTACAGGTAGGTAACTCCTGGTGATGGAGGTAAAGTTGCCTCAAGACAAGGTGACCTAGAAACCGTGAGACAAGCTTCTCCTGAGTGTGGTCCAGGGCCATATCAACAAAGGTCAAATAGAAGGAGCAGCTTTCAGGACAGACCAGACAGACTCAACTTACAACGAAACTGGCAGGAAAGGCCCATCAAGCCTGCATGACTGTTTGGATTTTTTTTTCTTGGTGGGAAGACTTCTCTACCCCACCATTTCTTTCACCTCTCATACCTTATACCTCTACTCGCACTCCTCACCCCCACTCCACATATAACAGAGAGATGAAAAGTACTTATTGGGGAAAGAGGCACCTAACAGTCTCTTTCTTGTTGCCTTCTCCCTGAGAAGTAAATATTTGGGAAACAGACACTCCTTGGGGCATCGTGGGCTAACCAAAGCCAATCTGTTTTATCATCTGATCTGCCCCCACCTCCAAAAACATCCAGCACCTGCCTTAGTAGAACAGCCCTGGAAAAGAACTCTTGGGGGCAGAGTGGGAGCTGGGTTCAAGTATACAACTTCTAAGGCCAGAAAAATGGGCTGAATTGCTTAACAAAAGACCCAACGGGCTGGATGGTGCTCATAAATCACTTACACTGACAGGACTTCTAGGACCTTGTCCTAGATTTGCCCCTTTGAAATATCCTAATGATATTTAGTCAAGATTTAGAAATACCAAGAGTTGGGTAAGCACTGTTTAATAAATACATGCCACACATTTTCTATAGGAAAGTTCACTTAGGAGAGCTAAATAAATACAAACAGTTTGCATTAAAAACAAAATATTAATACAAGAATATAAGGAATATAAGGACCTTCCTACCTCCTGACAATCTTGTATAAATTATTGGATTAATTCAAAATCGCAACCTTACTTTCCCACCAAAATCAACCAGAGAAATGTGTCAACATTTGCTAAGAGCATATCTGTTGTGCTCCATGCTACAAATTTTACAATGTTGTTTCACTCCCACAGCAACCCTGAAGGAGGTACATTTTACTGGTAAAGGCTGAGTTTGACATAGGTTAGGGAACTTGCTCCAAATCACGCAGCTATCAGTGGTAGAGGGAGGAAAGGTAAACACATTTTCATCTGATCCCAGTGGCCATTCCTCCACACCATAGGGGCTCCCCCTGGGATGCGGTCTCAACAGGTGCTGGCCTTCTCTGAGCCCCATCCTCCATCTTACCTCACCATTCTCCCCTTCTAGGCCAAGTTGCCCACTGCAACTTTAAACATGCGTTCGTAAATAACACACCGTCAGGACAGGCAGAAAACCTAAGCCTGTGAGGCAGCAATTATGAGTAAAGGATAATAGGGAACAATGAGGCCTATGGTGAATAGGAACATGGCCATCCTGAAGGCGCTCAAACTCCACTTTTTAGAAGTAACACTACACTGGCCAATGAACATTTCTAGGGCAGTGCTCTTTTTAAATCTTACAGAAAATAAAAGGAAAGGTGAACCAAAAGGGCACAACGAAGCAAGGAGGGACTGCCCTAAATGGCATTTTGTAACCACCAAATTGGCATGAACCCAAGTGTCTCAATGTGGTCTCCTCAAATGCAATGTGACTAAGTTTAAAATAAAATGTTTTTCCTTTTGACGAACCTGCTCCTTCTCTTGATTTTCCTACTTCTCTATAGGAAATTATTGCTTCTCCAGCCAGCTGCACTTGCAAAAGGTGCCATCTGGGCCCCCCTTCCCATTGTGGTATCTCCAGGTCCTCCCTGTCGCCCTGTCCCCTCCCTCTGTGCACTCTCATGCAGGCCCTCACTCCGTAAGGCCCCTTACTTGTTCTTATGCATCTAGCATTTTCCCTCAGATTCTAGCATAATAATCACTCAAATGTGTACAGTCCTTTGCAGTTATAAATGTGCTCTTGTTACATTTTCACATTTTAGTTTTGAGTGACACAACAGCTTGATGAGGTAGGCAGAGAAAATACTATTTCTAATTTACAGGAGATGAAAGAAACATTCAGAGGATTTAAGTGATTAGCCATTGCCACTAGAGAATCTTACTAATGGCATTTTTATCTAGATCGGCAGCCCATCTCTCTCTTTTTCTCTCTGTTCCTTCCCTCCCCCAAATCCTCAGAATAAAACCCAAGCTCCTAACAAGACTGACAGAGCCTATTAAGTTCTCTGGCTGGTGCCTTCCTGTGTTAGTCAGCTCAGGCTGCCACAAAAAAATACGATAGACTAGGTGGCTTAAACAACAGAAATGTATTTTCTCACAGTTCTGGAGGCTGGGAAGTCCAAAATCAATGTCTGACAGGGTTCACTTTCTGGTGAGGGCTCTATTTCTGGCTTGTAGATGGCCACTTTGTCCTCACATGGCCTTTTCTCAGTGCATGAGCGTGGAGAGCAAGCAAGCTCTCTCATGTCTTTTATAGGGACACTAGTATTACTGGATCAGGGTCCCAGCCTTATGACCTCATTTAGCCCTAATTACTTCCTTATTGGACCCATCTCCAACTACAGTCGCATTGGGGGTTAGGGCCTCACCATATGAATTTGGGGCCCTACTCCCTCTCCAATCTCAAGTTAAGACCTGACCCCTCAGCAGTCTACACCCAGCCATACTGACTGCTCACTGTGCTCTTACCTTCATGCCTTTGCACAACTTACTTCCTCTCCAGAACCCTCTCACATTTACCTTTCGCTTGACTAACTCCTCACTCTAAGTCTCAGACCACATAACCTTATTTCCTCTCGAAAGTCCTGCAATCCCCTTCCCCTCTGGGATTTTAGGCCCCCACCAAATATTCCCATGACCCTGATCACAACTGCCTCCATCCCTTACTAGATTCTTGGCTCTGTGAAGTTGTTCAAAAAAGTTGTTAAAAAAAAACAACTGTTAGTATTTGTTGCCAGTGATAAAATTCAAGCTTGCAAATGAAAACTAAATTCTTAAAAAATTTGTATCTGCCACCGTTAACTTGATAAATTCCCAAGACTGATACTGTGTTAACATTTGGAAGATTTACATTAATCCATGAACCAATATTTTCCAAGACCAATGAAGAATATTACAAAATCAAGCATGGATAAAAGATTCTTTCAAAGTCCAAGACAAACCAATGGATTTTAACATAACTGAGTAGAGTAAGTTCACTGATAGGATTTCAGGTTCCACACCTAAGAAACTACCACTTGATCGTTTTGGTGTAGAATCACAGACTAATACCCACAATTATCAGAAAACGATATCAAAATACTCTTTATCAACTTCACAGCTGTGAGGGGTTGAGTTTTCTTCACATACTTCAACCAAAACAAGTTATTACAGCAGATTCAATGCAGAAGCATATATGAGACTCTAGCTGCCCTCTATTAAGCCAGACATTAAAAAGATCTGCAAAAATGTAAAGCAATGTCACTTTCTCACTACTTCTTTTTTTGTTTCGGAAAATATAGTTGTTTTTTTTTATTTAAAAAAATGTTATTCATATTAACATGTAATAGGTTTATTATTTTTGAGGGGGGTGGGTTGAGACAAGGTCCTGCTCTGTTGTCCAGGCTAGAATGCAGTGGCATCATGATGGCTCACTGCAACCTCAAACTCTCAGGCTCGAGTGATCCTCCCACCTTGGCCTCCCAAAATGCTGGGATTATAGGTGTGAGCCACCATACCTGGCCCTATTATTGCTATTTTAAGTGAATTAGTAAATATTTTCAAATTGTCTCTATTTTAATTGCTAGCATATTAATAACTATAACTCACATCAATAAAAGATATTTAGGGGTCTTAATCATTTTTAGTAGCGTAAAGGGGTCCTAAGACCAAAACATTTGACATTGCCTGGTGTTTCAATGCCACATCAAATCCAATCTCGCCCATGAAGCTTACCTAGCTATGCCCATCCCACAGTGCTCCCTTTCGTGCCCTGCTAGAGCATTCCCTGTCAGGGCCACTATTTTAATAGTCATATGGTTGCTTTATATTAATGAGTTATATTTTCATGTGATAGTCTCCTGGTGTCCCTGTTTAAGAATTTTAGGGAATTTGCTTCTGATAGCTGTTAACACAGCTAGCTCCATGAAACTAAAAATTATAGATTTAAACTCCTGTCTTGTGTCAAAAAAGAGTAAAATGCACCCTCTAGTGGACTTGTAAGCTCATGGAACACACACAGAAAAATTTAGTTGGGTTGTCAGAATAATTATGTCCTCATTCCAGAAAATTCAGATTATAAAATAAGCATAGGAAAATTATTAACTTCAATTTTTTGATGATATGTTTTAAAAAGAACTAAGAAAACGTGAAACCAAACCTAGTTTGAGTGTAGTTAATAACTAAAGACAAAAGTGAACCTGAGGTCACAAAAAATAACCTTCTCTCTTAAATTCTTTTGAGTTGATTATATATCAGCTATCCAATAATCTGTTTAAATTATATCTTACTTGTTAACTTTAACTATTTAGAAACATTAACACTGGTGGATAAAATTGATATTATCAGTTCAATTTCCAATTAAAACTGTTCTCAATTCACTATTTGGGCATCCATTGACCTTATCTGAAAAGGGACCTTTGAAGGATAAGAACCAATACTTGGGGTATACCTTTGTTTAACTTAGTACGTTAAAAGAATTTAATTCTCTGCATCTTTCTCTAGGATAACATAAGAGAAAAAGATACGAAAATATGTTCAACCTTATACTTATCAGTTAAAAATGTCTGAAATGTATGCACATATTCATAATACATGAATATATGAAAGATGTCTGAAATATATGGGTAAGCTAAAAATGTAGTCATAAAATAATGGGGCATATGATCTAATTTATATTTTTAAAAATTTATATCCAAGCACCCATGTTTATGAGCACATACACATACATGTTAATCTATAGTAAATTAACATTTTTACTCCTGGGAAAGAATATGCATTGATGGCAAAAGTAATAGGAAAGCATTTTACTACTCTTCTATACTGTTTAAATGTTGTGAGCATTTTTACAAGGTTTCGCTCTGTCACCCAGGCTGTAGTGCAGTGGCATGATCTCTGCTCACGGTAGCCTCAGACTCCTAGGCTGAAGCAATTCTCCCACCTCAGCCTCCTGAGTAGCTGGGGCTACAGACACACCACACACTTGGCTAATTAAAAAAAAAAAAAAAAAAATTAGAGACAGGGTCTCAATGTGTTGTCCAAGCTGGTCTTGAACTACTGGCCTCAAGCAATCCTCCCATCTCAGTCTCTCAAGTAGCTGGGATTACAGGAGCAAGCCACTGCCCCCAAAGAGGGAATTTTTTTAGTAAGTCACAGAGATGATTATTGCAAAATATCATATGAAATGGAAATAATTCCTTCAGTGACAACACAAGCTGAGGTGGTACATAAAATCCTCTCTGCCACCCTCAAAAATTCTGGCATACATAGTTAACTCCTTTCTAATTGATACTGTCTGACCAGAGGATAACTATGTTCCTTTTCTCACTGTCAAATTCTGTGATCTGTGAAGTGCTGAGATACTGTCATGGTCATGGTGGCATTTTCTAGCTTTGAATTTTTAATAGAACTAGCCTCAGCCACAGTTGCCTAGTGAATACAGTACTTTAAGTGAATTATTGGCTTCAATTAATCTTAACTGGAAGTGGCAGGGTTGAACTAAAACTAAAAACTCAGTGGCATTACCAAACTTCAACCACTAAGGAGCACACTCTTCCAACTATAATCTGAGCATCAGGTGCATACAGACAGAAACGATATGTTGCTTCAGCTGTCATTCTTATCTGAACACACAGTCTCTTCAAGTCAACAACTTAGGCAGATGGAGCAGACCGGCCAAGAATAAATTTCTGTTGTCAACACTTCTATGAAATTCTATTTGTCCTTTATAGCATGCCAGTGTTTCACTCTCTAATCACATACTGCCCATTGGATACATTCATTTAAACAAATCCCTCCTTTTCTTCAAGTAATTAAAACTCTTTAATCTCTTACTCTATTTTTTAAGCCTACTCCAATTATTATTTACGTTTGGAAAATTTGTTTCATTTTACTAAAATCCTCTGCCTGTGCTCAAAGAAATGTAAGTCCCTATTAGTCAACTAACTTACCTTAAACACTCAAATACGTATAAAAAATGTATTTTTCTACTATCACACTGGGGATTAAAAAATAAATATATTTCCCTGAGCACAGGCAGAGTAAGTTTTAAAAACAGAGGTAAGAGTAATACAAAAATCATGATTCAGTTTTTAATGCTGTCCAAATTGTATGTTGAAGTTATATGGGAAATTGCTTATTTATAAGGCTTCTTCAACTGTTGGTTTGGCATACTATGATATAAACCTTGGTTTCTCCATGTGTCAAGGCAAGGGATAAAAGAAAATAACCTCTTGGTGTATGTTTTTCAATTGTCAACATAAGACATATTCTTATTTTTGATACTACCTATCAACCTCTCAATTTGAGAGGAAAGAATGTCTTTTTAGGAGTTTTACTATGCTGGCATGCCTTTTTAAAAACATGGAAATAAAGTATATGAAATTATATTCAGAATAAAATCCTACAAATAAGATGGCAAGATAAGAATAGATTTACAAATGCACTCTACATAAAAAATGATCAGAAGGACCAAAAAAGGAGCAAAAAAGGTAGGGGGTTGGGGATGTATGTAAGAGAACACATAATTCATCAGAACTAAAATTAAGGATGGGGATCAACATAAAGACCCTGATGGTTGACACAAATTACCTTTCTCAAGAGTAAAATTTGAGAGAAGTAAATATAGAACATTTTGGCAACCCTCTCAATACAAAGTGGAAGGTCTCCTCTTAAAGCCCTTTTCTAACCACATCAATAGCACTCAGGAGTCTCAATTCTAGGATTGGAATCAAAAAAGCAGGGCCATTATTAGCCAGTTTTCTCTGAAGTCGTAGGGGAGACTACTCTGATCTGCAGTCTCCTATCCCAGAGAAGTGAGCTCCAGTACTGTTGTAAGTGCCAGCTAGCATTTGTTTATAGCAGCAGCAGGCAAGTTAGTTACATTTGACTTTACCATACAGAAAGCTTTCAGGAATTTCTGAAAAGTGCCCCACCAGAGCATGTTGAACCCTGGTATCTTCCTTACTAATAGAATTCAGCTGCACATGTGGCCAGTTAACTAGAACATAGCTTTCAGCCTCCCTCACAGCCAAGTGTGCCCATACATCACCATTGGAATGCAAGTGGAAGTGATGTGCACAACGTCCATGTCACTAGCTTCTAAGGGAATCGTTTGCTCTCCTTTTCCGCTCTTTTTACTTCCTTGCTGGTAGAGAAGTGTCCTGTGATATTATAACATCATTCGATTATCATTAAAACAGTGTGTTAACAGCACATGGTTAGACAGATCAATACACACACAAAAAGAGGGAACCCACCAACTATGCATAGGACTGATAATGAAGCAGGAGCATTTTATGTAAATTATTATTATGTCGATTTAGAATACTAGAACAGAAGATTATTAACAAAGGCCGGGTGCAGTGGCTCATGCCTGTAAGCCCAGCACTTTGGGAAGCCGAGGCAGAAGGATTGCTTGAGGCCAGGAGTTCGAGGCTGTAGTGACCTAATTCAAGCCACTGTACTCTAGCCCAAGAAACAAGAGTGAGACCCTGCCTCTTAAAAGAAAAAAGAGAAAAGAAGAGAAAAAGATTATTAATAAAAGTTTCTTTGTATACACAAAACTTTAAATGTTAAAAAAAATTAGAATTCATCAAGAATACTACAATTTGAAACCTGGCACATCAAATGTACACTGTTTTTAAGACTGCTGCCATGGAAGAGTACCACGTTAGCTGGCTAGGATAAATGGGGGGATCCTTTTATAGAATTTGTCTTGAATTTACCAAGTCTCCAAAAATAATTTTTAAGTGAAAACCAAGAATTGCCACCGTTCCATCTATGGCTAATGTAGCATCTCAAATAGTGGGAACAGATGGAAGACTCGGCAAATGGGGCTGGGCAGCCCACTAACCCTACGGCAAGAACAGCAAAGTTGCATCCCTGCTTCCCAGCTTACTCTAAAATAAATTCCAACTGGACTCAAATTTTAAATGTAAAAAATAAAGCCATGAGAGCATCCAAGGATATTTAAATAATTTTAAAGTCCTTACATTCTTATGGGTGGGGAAGAGTGTTCAAAGGATGAATGGAAAGCATCGGGCCATTCTTTCCACATCACTAACTCCCCAACATTCTTCCTGTCGTTATGGTCACCCCACCCCTGAGTTTAACAAAGCTGAAAAACAAAATGGGAATGGAAGAAGAGGGAGAGGCCTGGTAACTCAATTTTCACGGCCAAGGTCACTCGATTTTTCACAAGCCAAGATCCAGAGGTGGGTGACCCTTTGTGCCACCCACGTGTGACGCCGGCACTGCCAGCCCTAAATTCTGGGACTGAAATATTCTTTATCCCAAACCAGGTCCTAAAACACACAACAATAACAAAAAAACAATAGCAATAACAAAGAATCCTGAGGAAGCTGACAGTAAGTGTTCTCTTCCTGACTTCTAAAACAAGCCTACAATACAGGCCTGTGAACTTGAGTCTCAAAGGATGCCCCATTCTTCCCCTATTACCCCACCAAAGAATATTTCTTAGGAACACGGGCCACTGGAGTAATGGATATCTCTACATCCATCTGAAGTTCATGTTCTTCAGTAGTTCTGACTCAAGAATCTGACCTTGACATTAAGCCAACTTCATAGATCAATTGTCACTTCAAAGAACAAGAAAAACTGAGTAAAGGTTAAATGAAAAGTTTTCCAAATCATTCTCAAAGGAAACAGATCAGGTTGCTGTAATAAAGAATGCAATCAATGCATTTCATGAGCTAAAAAAATATTCTTAGAAACAGGAATGCCTGATCCAGGAAAGAATGACTATAACTGTCAAAGGTTTGGGGCTTGATGTTTGTGACTGGCAAATGACAGAGAGAAAATTAATTTTAAAGTGCAAGTGTTATAGTTATCTAATTTAATCCATAGCAAAAACGCTGAGGTAAACATGGTGCTAAAATGATGCAGTTAGTGAGGGGCAGAATAGGAACCCAGATCAGGTCTTCTGACTCCAAGATCAAAGGTATTTTGCTCTATCCTATAGCACCCTCTATGGTGGAAATGACAGGTCAATTTGTAACATCTGAAAAAGACACTAAAACTAGCTATACCACTATTACTACATAAGAAATTGAATTATCTTGCGCAGTACCAAGGGAAAAGGCTTTTATGGAATGTCATTTTTTCTGAGAAGCAACTAACTCTATTATCCAAGACACAGGATTTAAAAAATGGCATGGGAAGTACAATTCAAATATCCCTTCTGCAATAAAATATTGCTATGTATCAGTTGAAAAAAAATCTCTTTCCTACCCCGGATCTCAGTGTAACTAAGGTGATATACTTAAGATTTATGTGAGTAGAGAATCACCTAAAATACATACTAAGTCCTTGGTTTCTCTGGGTTGGCATAAGGGAATCTATGCCCCTGTGGAAGAGAC
Source organism: Avahi laniger (assembly GCA_963575035.1). Taxonomy (NCBI): domain Eukaryota; kingdom Metazoa; phylum Chordata; class Mammalia; order Primates; family Indriidae; genus Avahi; species Avahi laniger. The sequence goes on from CAUYSK010072766.1 coordinate 30,460, forward strand.
TGCCAGGGGTTCCCCAATACGTATTCTCCCTACCTTGTAAGAGAACCGAGTACACAGCCTTATGGGGAAAATGCTGTGTTTTCCAACCTCACTTGTAGTTAAGTGTGACCATTTGTCTGTGTTCTGAAATATGAGAGTAAACAAAGAGGGTGAAATTCTAGAATGTTTTCTTCGAGGAAGGGGGCATATCCTTTGCTCTTATTCCTTCTACCTTCCTGATGTCTGAAATGTGGGCATGGTGGCTTGCACCATTTTGGAGAATGAGGTTTAAGCCACACATTGCAGATGGTGAAGCAATAAAGACAGGAGGCTGGGTCCTGGAAGATCAGGGGCCACCACACTTGCCCTAGACTATTAACCTGCAAATTTGTTTCCCTGAGACAGAAGTAACTTTCTAATTTGCTTTGCTGTTTCACTGGAGAGTAGAACCTAATTCTATCTGATAACAGCACCCATGATTTCTTACTGTCTTGAAACATTCAAGCATCTCAATGATCTCAAAAGATATCATTAAATCCTCTAATTTTTAATTTACTTTAAATTAAAAAATATTTTCTACAAGCATATGTCTGAGCATACACATATGTAGAATGCAGACACTTGCAAAATTAAAAAGCATCAAAAACCCCACTCTGGGGTACACCAGGTAGCCTTCATCAACGCTTGCACAATAACCTACTCATATCCTTTCTATAACACCTAACATATTGTATTGCAAGTGTTCATTTAGGAATTTGCCAACATCATCCCACCTCCCTGCCAACTAGACTAGGAAGTTTCTGGTTCACCATCAAATCCTTAATGCCCAGCATAGTGCTAGGTAGGGCAAGCACTCAGAAAATGTTTGTGGACTGGGTGAACAAGTGAAAGACTGGCCTTAACAATGAGGGCCCTTCTCATGATTTGAAATTCTTTCAAAGTGCAGGTTGAGTATACCTAATCTGAAAATCCAAAATCTGAAATACTTCAAAATCCTAAACTTTTTTAGTGTTGACATAATGCTCAAAGGAAATGCTCCTTGGAGCATTTTGGATTTTGGATTTTCAAATTAGGGATGCTCAACCAGTTAAAGTATCTGCAAAAATCCAAAATCTGAAAAACTTCTGGTGCCAAGCATTTCAGATAAGGGATACTCAACCTGTTCTAGTTAGACATGGTAATAAATGAGTTGTGAATTTACTCACCCCTATCAGTAATCTGGTAATAAATATACAGCCATATTAACAAAGTCAAACTTCTGAATTACTAGTGATGATTAACTCTATGATACTTACAGTCCCAATTCTTAATTATGCTATTAAAAATAAGCCTATAGAACAACCAGTACCAGATTACTCTGGTAATCTAAATATAATTCACTCAGTGGTTGTGTTAGGAAAAAATATCAGCCTACGTGTTATTATTATTCAGAGTCATAAGGAAGTAAACCGCTCTACATAAAAATTTTCTTTCTAAAATGTACTACACTTAACTTTTTGTCTTTTATTTCTTCATCTATAGAATGAAGATAATTATACTTACAAGTTCGAGTTTTTCCCCCCCCGAGAGCACACGATTTTTAATGTGCTTCTCAAATTCTACTACTCTCAATAAACGGCAAGATAACAGTATTTTTATAATTTGCTGCCTGCTTAGGTAGGGTACACTAAATATAATTCAACTTCTTGTTATGACTCAAATTCATTAGTGTGGGTCGTCTTGAAATAATTATATAATCATGTGTAAAATCCAATTCTTTAATAATAGAGGCGTGTGTAGGCAAATTACACAGCAAGCACCTAAGGTTAAAAAAAGTGAGCACATCTTGAAATTGAGAAAAATCATATTAAATTTTCTCCTCTTTCAAGATTTCAGGGTGTCCCAGAATGAATGGCTCAACTTCTGGGGGCTCTGTCACCACAAAATGAGTTTGAGGACCAACGAGAGCAATAATTTGGGGTCTGTATTTCTTTTAAGGGCAATCTTAATATCTAAGTCACAAAAAACTTGACAGAAGTAAGGGAATCACCCTAGATATAGCCTCAGACACATACCAAGACAGAAATCAGGCTGAATGACCCAGTCAAGCACTATAACAGAGACTGGGCAAACACCCTAACCCCAGGTCTCCTCCCCTCTGTCTTGCCCAGATCAAGACAGCCCAGTGATGCCTCCTGAGGGATCTGTGTGCCCATCCTCTTCTCCTGCATCACTCTTACCCCATACACACACAGATGGATGGCTTTTGCTGCCTAGGACTTGACAACAGGACCACCTTTTCTTTTTCCTTTGCCTGTCTTTATCTTTAGGCCTTTGACACTGTACCTAGCACTGGCTGGACTCTTCAATTAGACTAGTCCTTAACATGTTCCTTTTTATAAACTTTTTACAGCATGTATCATGAAAACTGAAACAAAATTATCTGATGTCTTGAACTATTTTTTGTTATTTATTTGTTCTTATTTGTTTTAATTTGTTATTTGGATATCCCACCATGTCCTAAAACTTGGGTTCCTTGGAGATAATTTTTCTCTCTCATACTTCTCATTCTATCAGTTCTACTATCAATCTCTTAAGAAAAAGTGCTAACTGGTTATGAGGATGAGGGAGGATTTGAACTCAGGCATGATGAGAAAGTGTTGATCTGGGAGACATTTAAGAGGACTTGGTAACAGACTGAATATGGGTATGAAATATAGGAAGGATTAAAGATGGCTCATGGGTCTCCTTTCTATATGATTAAGTAGACAGTACATTCCTTAGGGAATATAAAAAAGGAAAAAGGAAACACTTATTTAAAGACATTTTCCATTTATGCAATTTCTTGCTTTGGAAAAACAGCAGAGAGTTCAAGCCACTATATTCTCTTGACAGCACCTGAACTAACACCAATCTGAGCTTCATCCTGACATCTCGAGGCTTCCTTCAGAATTAATCTCTGGGCTCTGTCCACACAGAACTCTTCAGGGCTTGTTAGTGTCCATGCAGGGTCCAGCCTAGGTCTCAGGCCCTTCAACACAGTTCCTGTGTGTCCTGGTGCATACCAGGCCCTGGGCAGGACCAGCCTACATGGTATCTGTGACTTGGTGCTTGGAAACCTTAGCCAGGTGGCAGTTCCACAAGGCTGGTGGGAATATCAGATAGACCCAGTCCTAATCTTTGGTCCAATTTGGTGAGAGTACATTGAAGTTACTGCCAATAAATTCTATTTTCCAAGTTCTCTGCTTAGGGATGAGGTAGGGTAAATGCTACAAAGGTTCAAGAACAGCGACCCAGCCCCATGTCATGCCCTGAGGAACACTGTGTGGTCTCACCCTGGCTGACTGCTCCTTGCACTGTGTCCTGTCCCCCTCTGGTGTGAACACATGAGTGCTCAGGGCCAAGGGCAGTGCCTGTTCAGGCTCAGGGTCCACATCAGGAGGTCTTTTCATGGTGACTGGGTGACCTTCCCTCCATCTGGTCTGCCAGTTGTGGCACATGCACCTCTCTCCGCGTGATACAGCCAAACTCTGATCTGCAGATGTGCACAGGGGTGTGCCATACTACTGTGCCCCACATCAAGCCCCGTGAGGTTTTGCAGTAAGGTATAGACCTGTCATGGCTGGTGGAAGGGGCCTGCCTTTCTCCTCATGACTCTGCTATCATGTCAGGACAGGGTCATAAACAATCAGCCATGCAGAGGACAGAGCAAATAGCCTCTTAACCCTTCTTATGATACAGGTAGCCACCAATTCCTAACCCTGTCTCCCCTTCAGGGGTTTCCCAGATTCTCCCTTTCTTCTCCATTTTGCACAGATCCTTCTTGGGCCACGCCTGGATAACTGCAATGAACTCGTCTCTGTCATTTGAGTCTACCTGAACTTTTGACCAACTGATTTGCTGAGTTTCATTCCATAATAAAATGTTGTAGAAATCCAAATTTAGAAAATAATCAGAGGGTTTTTAATTGTTATCAATTTGTTACCAAAGGCTTCTTTTACTTTAGAAAAAAATTTATTATTTGAGCCCTTTAATCAATCTAGCCATGAACCAGGTGTTGGCCCTGTTGCTACAAAAACTAGGAGAGCTGGGTTTGCATTCCAACACCTGCATAAATGAGCCCTAGCCTTAAGCAAATCACACAGCCTTTTGAAGATTCAGCTTCCTCATCTATAAAACCAGGCTTTAAGTTACAAATAATAATATTTTCCAGAGAAATAACAGATTCCTTCCAATTCTAAAATTCTCTAAATATTTACTGAACTCCTACTATGTATTAGAATGGTAGAATGGAGGAGGACACAGAATAGGTAATCTTAAGGCACACAGAATCTAATTTGGGAAATACCATATAATTAAGTTCTAAAGTGTATGTTAAATCCAGATGGTTTAAGGGCTAAATGGTAAAATAATAGTGATAACAACAATAATAGTTATAAGGATTTGAGGAACATAAAAGAAAATAATTTTTTACAGTCCTGTATAGGGAAAGACCTCCCAACCTCCTTTTCTGGCAACAGTACCTTGATTAATCATGGAGAACCACCTTGTCTCCACTCAGTCCATATGGTCTGGGTAGGGAAGAACCCACTTCCAGCTCCAGAGATGGGCATCAGTGCAGGCCTGGGCAATCATAGTCTCACATACCCTCTTGGCCACAGGGTCTGGACATTGGATGGACACATAACCTAAGCCAGGACAATCAAAGGAAATGAGATTCTAGAACAGGACTTCTGCTGGAACTACTGGGAACAAATATTTTCTGAGAAGGACTACTCAGAGGCCAGAATGTAAACACAGAGCTTCTGGCCACCATCTTGCCACCAGGAAGGGAGCCTCTGCCTGAAGATGGAGACAGGGCAGAGTAAAGGAGAGCTGAAAAGGAAGTAAAGCAAGTCAGCTGAAGGATGTCGCTTATGCCTCTGAATGCAGAACTGCCTAAAGGCGCACTTACCGTTTTTTTCTTAGACCAGTTTGCAGTTTGGGGCTCCAACCAAGGGTTATAACTGACACACTCTCTCAGAGCATTCCAAATAAAATTAAGATTGCAACCTTCACAAAGGAAAAAAAAAAATCTCTTTGTTCATACCTTTTCAATATAGATAATATAAAGCAAGCCGTGGATCTAAATCTCTAGATGTACCCGATTGTCCCTCACAGTATGAAAAACATCCTCCTGTAAACATGGTTGCAACAATCTTTTTCAATCATTTAATTATTTGAAGGTTATATCTCCAAGTATTAACAATAATAGAATATTACTTAGGAATAGATTAAGAAAGATTAAAAAACAGGTAGCAGGCCATTAAAGACAATATGACAAATAATTCCTGTATAACTGTTATTAGTGTCACAAAATTGTCCTGGTAGTATCTTTTGAGAAAATATGCACCAAAGAATTCCTGAAAATATAGTGCTAAACCTTGATTATAGCCTGTTGTAAATACGTGTAATCCAGGAAAATTCAAAAGCCTGTTATTTGTATATAAATATAACATATTCAAGATGACAAGCTGAAATTATCCACCCTTTTCATTCTCCGCATAAGCACAGACTGTGTTGTAAATAAATCCTTGCTGGTCTAGATACCAAATGAAATCCATAAAAATGGGAGACACTGAAAAAGGCTTTTAATAAGTTGTAGCACAAATAGAAAAGCATGTATATGGTGACTGATATTAAAGTGTTAAGTTTTCCTATAATACTAAAAATTCAAATGCTTACACAGTCCAGACAGAAAAATGCCAGGCATAAGCAAACTGTGATTAATGACCATTGGATGAACCTGAAGGTTCAAGTCCCATCCAAAGGGGGCAGCAGTCACTCAAGAATAGGTCTTCCCAATTCAATTTTTCAAAGAAGGCAGAAAAGTGAAATTTTATGCGAAATGTCTTAACATCAAAAACATATGGCCCACTGGCCTCTAATACATTTTGTTTGGTCCACGATTTCTTAATATTTGTTGTCAATGTTTAAGATCAACAGATTTCACGAGTGACTTCTGCCCCCTTGTTCAAGATTTAAGAGTGAGAGACCTGGGCCTAATCTCTAAAAGGAACCCAAGTAAGGACTGATGAGTATGGGCTGGAATTTGAGCAATGACCAAAGGGCAGGTATCCCAGCAGTTAGGACCAAATCTCTTGCTCTTAAATTTTGGACAAGTCATCTTCCCTCTCTGGGCTTCAGTTTCCATAAAATGACAAAACTAGATCAAATGATACAAAAGTTCCCTTCGGCAATACAATTTTATCATTCTATAAGAATTCTCTAAAATAGTATTTATATAAGGAAAAACCCTAGGTTTTGTCCACATCTAATAACGCACAAAAGACCTTATAAAAAGAGAAACACCCACCTGCCTACACTAGTCATATTGGGAAATAAGATGAGTCTGCACAAACATAACTGACAAACTAATGAACTTCACAGAGCTATGTCATGAGTAGTTTCATGAATCTTTATGAAGTTTTTGGTGTCAAATATCATTAAAGAAAGACACACTCAAACTCGATGACCTTACAATCACAGAGAAAGGAAGGGTCTTTATCTAAGTTCCATGAAAGGGTCATATAAGAAAGTGATATTCAAATGGCAAAGGAGCCCAGAAACCAAAGAATGAGGCAGACAAATCCAGTTTGTCAGTTTAGGATGATTTGTTAGAGGGATTTAGGGACAGAAGACAGGTAGATCTCCACACCGCAACCCCCCAGATCCAGGGCTTACATCTTGGGGGGAAAGTATGCATGCTCTGGAAGAAATGTGTAGGTGGCTGAGAGAACCTGCTATCATCACAGCGCGCCAGCATCAAGGGTTGTTTTGGAGGAAAGGTGAAACACAGTGAATAGGTTTTCCTATGTAAAAAGCAATACATCAACTAGACATTTTGGAAGCATTCCCAGACTCAGGGTTAGTCAGGCAGATTGGCATTTGAAAATAAAGTCACTCTTGTCCCCACAATCTGTAAGGAAGTGTGGAACAGAACTACTGAACAAAATAAATGCGCTTTATACCACTCCCTAAAACATGGGAAGGAATTTTTCTCTTGTCTACACCCAAAAGTTTAGAAAAAAGAAAAAAAAAACCGTTGAGATCACAAAATCAAACACAATAAAGGTCAAGCTAAGAAACAATCTAGATGGGCAGCAATTCCGTATCTTCCTGTTATAAATATAGAGTAATAGGCTTTCAATCAGAAACGTAATTTAATCGAAAGGCTCCTATCAGGCTCTGGAAATTGAGTTCAGAGTGGACACTATCTGCCTCGATCCAGCACTGTCCCTCCCCATCATTTCCACCATTAATGATTTCCCTAATTCCACTCATCATTTAAACAAAGAAAAAGGTAGCCATAAAAATACCATCAGAAGGTTAATTATCAGCATTTTTAAAAACTTATAGCACTGGTGGTGTTTTCAGTATTTTTAATTTGAAATTTTTGAAATTAAAATGTAATTTTAACAAATGTTATTCACATCAACATTAATTTTTAGTGTATACTATTTCTAAAATGAATGAATAAAATAATAATAATAATGCCCCCCAAAATTTTCTTTATGGAACCAGATTCAATTCAGGAATAGAGGAATATTCTTCTGTCTAGGTATAATTAATGTTTGGGGCTGCCTTTCTTCCCTCCTGCTATCTTTCTATAAATTTAGCTTTAAGATAGTGTCCCATCCCTTTATTCAGTCTCTCCCAAATAAGCTCTAAAAGGAATCTTTAAAAATGCTGTATAATATTTAAAAGAAATTAGTAATTCAGTATTACTAATTAGCAGCTACTAAATCTTAACAGAAATTATGCAAAAAAAGTCTCTGGTATAGTATGTGCCAAAGAAATAGTATGCCTTGTTTGCATTATTGAACTGGACAGAAGTCAAACTAACTGAAAATATTTTAAAACTTATTTAGGTTAAATGAGCAAAGAGATTTTTTTGATTAACAAAATTCTAAATTTTGAAATCTTTTCAAAGAGTCAATCTGATATATTAACAAAAGAACAAAACAGAAGCCCAGTGAGCTGGACTCAGGTACTAAGTGTGCTGCTGCTAACTGGATATGCTACGAGCTCAGGCAAGTTCCAAAAAGCCTGCTGGCTCCTGAGCACTCCTGCTCTGTGAAAGAAAGGTCTGGATTTCTGAAGTCCATGTAACTCTATGCTGAGGCCCTCTCTGAAAATATTGTAACCAACTCATGTGGTATTTAAAATAGGTCATATGGATTAGCAACGCTGTACCCCTTTGTCAGTTCTTCACTGTAACATCCACCTAGGGAAGTGTAATTGATAGATTTCTGAGGCTAAATCCTTTAAATCATAACAATGTCCTAGAAACATTAGGCATGTCCTAGAAAGTTTAGGGATTCTTTGATGGACCATTTTCTGAGCCAAGTCTTCTTATTTTACACTCAATTCAAATTTAACAAGTATACAAAATCTTACGGGATTTTTATATTAATAAGATCTTCACTATTTTGAAATTAACACAACTGCCTTTACTTAATCCCCTTCCTCTTTTCTCTATCAAATTAAAATATTTCCCTTAAGATCAACTTCACAAATAAGCGTTTATGAACTCCTGTGCTCCCCCTTACTCTGGGTTCTTTTAATTAATCTAAAGCTGTTCTTCTCATGGACACAATACCTCCCAGGAACTCATCCACTTCCTACATTTAACCACAGCCTTTAAGACACTCCCAATCTCTTGCTCTATATCCCTGACTTTACCCCAAGCTTCAGACTCTCAACGTAAACTATCTGTTGCATATATCCACAGGGCATCCCATGGATGCCCCAAACCCAACATGACCAAAACTAACCTCCCGCAAACACACTCCTCCTCCGAAATTCTGCTTCTCAGTTCCCAGCACCTCATCCCCACCACCATCCTCGTCACCAAACCAAAACCAGAAAGGAGGAATCCACCATACCACTCTTTCATCTCCCTGATGCAACACACAGAATAAACAGACAAGGCTTTTCCCTCTTAAATGTGTTCTGAAACTTCTCCCTTCTCTCTATCCCTGCTACCATCAAGTTCAGGTTAACTTTTCTTTTATTCACATGTTATCATCAAGCTTAGGTACTCATCACCTCCCGCTTGGAAAGCAAAAACTCTTATTCTTTTTATATATAAAGCACAGATATATACACAGTATATAAATACATATTTAATACCACACAGTATCTCTGTGGTATTAAAATTAAATTAAAATGAAGAAAACATGTCTAAAAAGGCTCAGAGCTGCACAGGGTATAATGATGAAAAGGTTGCAAATGCTACATTTGTTAGATTTATGGCTCCTTATTAGCACTCAAAGAACATATAAATGCACATGGAGAAAAAACTACAAGATAAATAATTCAAATGAAATTAATTTCTGTGTTTTTATTTTTTCAGAAATCTCTTTTGTATCTTCAATGTTGTTAGACATAACTTCCCCCCTCCCTTCTGAAGGGAGGATGCCACTAGATAGACATTAAGGTGAAAAGAGTTTCTTATTAAATGTGACCTGGAAATTAAGGAATTAAAGTGGTTTTTTTTTTTTAAAGGAAATTACATTTTAAAACACATTATAAAATATGTGTGAGAAAGTAGCTAGGACTGAATCAAGATTGAATAGTTATTTATATCTGTTTCCTGTTTAGCCTTTTGACAGAGTTCAGTCCCGTATTTTATAGTCGGCTTTGGATAAGGCTTCCCAGAATAACCTTGATGTGGGGGTCTGATGCTAGGGAGGACCCCAGAACTACATCCTGCAATTCACACCCTATGAACGCACAGTCTGCTAAACTCAACTTCAAAACAAAAAACAAAACGTCACTGTTCCATTTCCTCTACAAAGCCCTGTTTTGAAACTCCAAAACACAAAGAGGAGGAAAAGAAAAAAACTGAACATGTTTAGAAACAAAGGCATATCATGAGGTAACATTAAATAGTCCTTTCTTATTTTTAAAATTAAGCCATAAATTCCTCTTCACAATATGAAAAATGGATTAGGTGAGTCTAGGAGAGAAAGAAACATTAATAACATTTTTTATGGGTATATAACATTTTTACTCAATATCAACATATTAATCCATGGACTAATGTGTGTTAATTTGGGCGACCATGAAAATGAAAACCTCAAATTATAGACAAAACAAAGTACAATTAAATGAAATAATATAAAAACCTAACAAAAGCAGAACTTTCATGAATGAGGAGTGAGAACTGGTGAATGTCAAAGAGAAAAGATAAAGATGACGGAGCTTTACAGGACGGAAGACAAAATTCCTGGCTTTGGAAGTGGGCCCCTGAAACACTGGGGCACATCTGGCAAAAAGGATAAGAGCAACAAAGGGAAGCAAGTGCCGACGGTGAGGAACAAATTTTTACCTCCATGGCTACGTCATCAGAAATGGGGGGTCTATAGTAACCTGCTACGGACGGACTAAATTGCGTCCTCCCTAAAATCCATATGTTGAATCCCTAACCCCCCAATGTGATGGTATTTGGAGATGGAGCATTTTGGAAATAATTAGCTTTAGAGAGGTCATGAAGGTAGGGCCCCCGTGATGGGATCAGTGCGCCCTTATAAGAAGGGGAAGAGTCACTAGTGCTCTCTCTGCCATCTGAAGACATAAAGAGAAGGCAGCCACGCACACAAAAGCCAGGAAGAGCCCTCATCAGAACCCAACCATGCCAGTACCTTGATCCGGGACTTCCAGCCCCCAGAACTGTGAGAAATAAGTTCCTGTTGTTAAAGCCACCCAGTCTACACTATTTTGTTATGGAAGACTGATATGTAACATTATAAGAAAAGATCATTTATGACTTGTCTCCATATTGCTAACCCCAATGGCCTGAAAATTTTCACTCCTTATCTTACTGGATGGCTCTTTTGCATTTCTACTCATTGTCTCTGAAAACGAATCTCCATTTCTTCCAGGCCATTACTCTCTTCAAACTCTCATTTCACTGGCCAGCCCTTCGCCATCTCCCTCATGCTTTCCACTTCCACAGCCTCCTCCTCAATCATTATTGTTCCCAGGGTCTCCTCTTAGGCTGTTCACATTCACGTGCTGCATTTAAACACAGCCCTTAAGTTGACACTTCCAAATCTCTTGCTCTAGCCCTGACCTCTCCCCCAACCTTCAGACTCTCATAACAAATTGCCTTCTATACACATCTACACTCATGTCCCTTAGACACCTCCGACTCAGCCTGGCCAAAACTAACCTCCACCGAACATGTTTCTCCTCCCACATTCTACATTTAGTTCACAGCCCCTCACTACCACCATCCCAGTCACCAAGCTGGAACTGGGGAATCCTGCTTACTACTCTAATCTCAATACTTTTCATCACTTTATCCTCCTAAATACTCCTTTAACCTCTTAAACATTACTTGATTCTGTCCATTCTAGCCCTGCTACCAATGTACCAGCACAGATCCTCCCCCATTTAATACCAAGACTGTTAAAGTACTTCTTCCCTGTCTCCAAACTTAGCCGTGCCCTAATGCACCCCCGACACTGTAGCCAGAAAGACCTGGCTAAAATGCAAAGGGATTAACTGGTTTCACACCCCTCCTCAGAACCCTTCATTAGATGTCCAATGCCTCCCAAGTAATACAACATTAGCTACATGTGTCTAGTGCTTATTGTCAGGGACTATTCACAACACTTGATCTGTATTAAGACTGACAGTAATTCTATGAGGTAGATGTTATTATCAATCCCACCATACAAATGAAGGAAGTGAGGCATAGAGATGTTAAGTAACTTTCCCAAGATACTTAATAATGTGGGAAATAAGCTGAGAACTGAACCTAGGACATCTCATTCCAGAGTCGATGCTCTTAGTCAAGAGGCTGCCCTCCTCAGGGAGGACTGCTACATACAGTCCTCCAGGCCTGGCCTCTGCTCAGGGCCCTCTCTGGCCACTTCCTGCCATGCACATCACACTGAATATTACCAAAACTGCCTGCAGCTTACTCCACGCTGCAGGCTGTGTATGCCTTTGCTTACACCGTTCCTCTCAGAGGAATGAACTTCCCAAGGGTTTTCATCGGGCTAACTTCAAACACATGTTCACACTTCAGCGCCACCAGCAGCATCTCCAGGCAGCCCTCCCTGAGCCTCAGGCCTCAGTTCCCATCTCCCTCTCTCACCCTATGCGCCCCTCCACCTTGGCAATTATTACATTATCTTGAAATTATTTGCATCTGTTGCCCCCAGAAACCATTTCTCATTCATCCTTGAGTCTAACATAGTTCCTGATATGCAGAACATACTGAAAAGATGTTAGCATTGAACTTTCAACGATAACCACAGTAGAATGAAAGTAGACAATTTTTACAGGATTAAAAATTGTCTTCAAAAAAATCCCTGGTGTTTCTCCTTTTCAGCACTTCATATTTTGCCAGTCTAGTCCTTCAACATTTCCTAACAAACATGCATACCTTATTTCTAAGAAGTTTTACTTGCTCACTTGAAAAATCTTCACAGATGCTGTCCTAACTGGTAATCAGCAATTCCCCATTATCCACTGGTAACAAATTAATAAAGAAATATAAGAGGACATGCCCAGCTGCTTTGGGACAATCAGCTTCACCGACATGCCTGCCAAAAATGAATCAAGTCATGAAAACTTAACATGCTGCAGTTATAAACTTCCCAGATTCTTAGCACTGACAGAGCCCACAAAGATCATCCAGATCAGCGGATCATGGCATAGATGAGAAACCACAGCCCGCAGAAGTGATCCCAAATCCACATAACTCAGCAATCACAAAGTCCAGGCAAAAATCTGCCTTACTCCTGGTCCAGATTCTAGTCATAGAATTATTTGACATTTTGAATTACTAAAAATGAAATGATCTAACTAAAGCTCTCCCAGGTCAAGAAAAGTTAGAACCAGGGTTTTGTAGGGTTTTTTAGTTCTCTTTTAAAGAGATTTGGCAGGCGATATGAGAGACGATGCAGATGAAAAACAAACAAAAAAAAGCTTTGTAATTTTGAGGTGTTTCTCCACACACAAAATATGAGCCTTAAGTCCATGAGAAACATTGGAAACCTCAAGTTAGGAGTAAACAGAAGCTACTCAAGAAACCTTATGCAGTGGGACTAATTACCAAACAGTTTAAACCCACCATGTAAGAAGAAAAATAAACATGAATATTATTTATGTCCTAAATATAAATCTCACCACCTTTTTTTGGATGTGTAAGATGAGATTAACAAACCTGCTTCAAGATAGATACTTAAATTGTTCATTTCAAAAATACTGAAGCAATCTTTTCAGAAACTTTTTTAAAAGCTACCAATTCTTAGACTCCTGTAATTACTCTCATTTCTTGTCCATTCTTAAAGTAAAATTCTTAGTCCGTTTTTTCTAGCCTAATTGTTACAAAATCCCCTTCGGTCCTACTGAGTTTGTAAGGTGGAAGATAAAATTACCATGCGGCCTATATCACAGTGTACACGTAAAATACTTCACATATCTCTTCTATCCTTCAAAGCACCCCTTTGGAAGTGTGTTATTTTATCCATTTTATAGATGAGGAAACTGAGATGTAGATTAACTAATTTGCCCCAGTCAGAGAACTGGTAAATGAGTGGGATCAGGAAACCTGATGTTCTCGTGTTGGAAAATGACCTCCCGTTAAACTATCTTGCTGAACTATATCTATCATTTATGTAAATATTATATTTAAATTTGCAAATATTAGATTTAAAAAATTAAATTGTCAATGTTTAAAAATTCTTTCAAGAAAAAAATTTTAACGAAAAAAAAATGAGCATACAACTTTTTATTGGCTAGATGAATGGTTGCTCAGCTTCTACATACCCTAGTCTACAGCACTACCAGGATAATCCTTCGAACATTTTATATCACTTTTTGCCTAAAAATCTTCAATAGCTCTTAACCCCCCAGAGAATAAAGTCGAATTTCAGTAGCCTGCATACAAGGCCCTTGCTGTGATGAGTGGTGCCATTCTCTATTCCACCCCCTCCCCGATCCCTCCTCTGACACCTCCTTACTCCCCCATGTCCTGCTCCCTTCCCTCCGAGAAAAGCCAGAACGACCTCCCTCACTACTCCTCCTAAACTCAGTGTACACTTGGGCCCTAGGCCTTAGTGCCTTCATTTCTCACTCTGTTCATTGGCTGCCTCCCTCCTCTAACCATGACTTGTCTCACTATCAGAGTTCCCAACATGAATCAGAAATGCTTCTAATACCAAGTGAGAATCATATATTCTAGAAGCAACCTCTTGGGTTAACAGAAAAAAGCAATGATATTATCAAAAGTAGGTTCAAAAAATGGGCAAAGTATATTCTGACATTCCCATCTCAGAATGAAAGCCAAACTCCTTACAAGATCTGTCCTCACTGCCTTGCCCCACGCCACCTCCAACCGTACCTACCTCTGACTTCTCCTCCTCTGGCTCCCTCTCCCCTAGCTATATTTGGCCTCCTGGCTGTTCCCTGATTAACCAAAAGTACTCTGTCTCAGGACCTTTGCAATGCTGTTTCCTCTGCCTAGAAAGCCCTTCCTCTACTGTGTGGCTCACTCGTATAGCTGCTTCTTCAGGTCTCTTATTAGTAGAATGAATTTCTCTGACTCCCACCTGATGCACTCCTTTTCTTGCTGCCTTCTTCTCATGTGATGTTGCATTTACTTGTTTATTTGCTAACTCTGGGTCTTCCCTACTAGAATGTAAGCTCCATGAAGCCAAGGATTTTGTCTGACTCATTAGAACAATGTCTTGCACATACTAGGTGCTCTATAAATATTTGTTGAATTCCTCAAAGGCAATGAGTTTGCCTTGCTCATCTGTGAATCCTTAGTGCCCAGTACTGGTTGGGTATATGTTGAACCAATGACTGTTCAAAGGAAGCAAGTCTTGGAGATCCACTCCCCAAGTCAGAATAAGAAGAGAAAAAGGCCAAGCACGGAACATTGAAAGACTATTAATACTTAAAGAATGAGTGATGGAAGAGTCAGTGGAGAAGACAAAGAAAGAACAATCCAAGAATTAGGAAGAAAATTAGCAGAGTGGTACTGTGGAAGCCAAAGGAGAAGTGACCAACAGTGTCAAAAGTTGGCAGATAGGATAGGGGCTGAAAAGAAGCAGATGCCTATAAAATTAGTTGAGCTGGGGTGATAGAGCCACAATCCAGATGCAGTTGGCTAAAAGGAGAAGTGATGGACTTCTCTGTTAGAAAGTCAATAAAGGGAAGGAAGAGTCAGATAGGCAATGGCAGGAAAACAAAATAGAGAAGGTATTTTTTAGAATAAAAGAGACTTGAGTCAACGGAGAAGGAAAAATTCAAGAAGATACAAGAGGAAGTGAAGATAACAAAGAAAAATTCAGGAGGGAATCAGAAGAGCACAGTTGACCAATGATCCCTGGAAGGGACTAGGAAAAGGGAGAGATAGGCAACAATATATAGAAACATTTGGAGGACAGGAAAAGTGGAAGGATTTCTATCTCTAGTTCCTCAGTAAAAAAGTTCATGAGGCCATTTCTGAGCTAAGGGAGGAGAAGTGTGGTTGTGGTTGAGATAACTTTTAAAAAGATCTGTAACAGCTATGGGGGAAAGGAGGAAATCCCCAGTTTCTAAGGGGTCCACAGTACTCCCAAGGGGCAACAGAGGAGCCAGGAACACTTGTAAGTCATCAGTATCAAAGCCAGCCAACAGGGCTATCCATAGTGGTTTCTGTTGAGCAGCTTTTGGCAGTCTGCCAGGAGGAAAACAGAGCTAGAGTGGCTGGGACTGGGATTGGACGTCAGGATCCTGTGGAGAGCATATTCAATGAGTGGCCACAGGGGTTCAAGCTGAGCAGGAAAATTAAAGCTGCAAGTGTGAGTGGGGCTGATACAACTGGACAACAGGGAAGAGACCAGATTTCCAAAATCAGCACGAGGACGAGAAGCGAGTTTAAAGAAGGAGAAGCAGATATCTGATTTGCAGTCTCTTATGCGGGGAGAACAAGGTCCAGTAAGTTCTGAGGGAGAGACACAAAGTTGTCTAAGAGAACGGCCTAGAATCCTGGGGGTCTTGATGAGAGATGACAATGGAAAGAGGGAGAAATGCAGGGACATTGGTAGCAGGGAAGAAGCTGAAAAGATCACCAGGAGCTGGCTGGGGTGACGGGACCATCGAAGATGCGGCAAGAGTACAGAGGTACTGGGGGCAGCTTAGTGGGAGAGCCACGTTGGCTGCAGAATGAAATGCAAATCCTTCTGTGTCAGGAATCTTCTCCCAGGGCAAACCAGCTCTGGAGAGATCTAGAATTACAAATGGGCACAACAAAAGTCAGTGGCGCCATAATTTTAGTCAACCTGAAACATAATTCACTCTCTGAAACAAAACAACTTATAAAAAACAGGGTCCACCTCATAACAGTGACAAAGTTAATTTAGTTTTACTGTATTTAGTAAATTAACTTCAAATGCTAATTAAGCTAAATCATTCTTTTTTCCAATTATTAAACATGGCTTGAAAAAGCTAAAGAAAACATAACACTGCCAATTTGCACAGAAGCTTAGAAAGTGATTCGTTTGAAACCTCCTCCCCAAATTTGGGCAAGAGGGAAGGAGAAGAAAAGCAAACAATGATGTAAGGCTTTAATTACTGCTTCACACTTTTTATGATAAAACATACACTTTAAAAATTCTAAGGTGACCAAAAAAACTCGTAAGCATGCTCTGAACTAACGCAAAGAAAGGTACACATCTGTAGGCATTTGACAAACATCTAGGTATTTTCATTTAATTATCCCATTCTTGTTGAGGATATTTTCCACATACAGAGTCAAATTAAGGAAAGCCAGACTTTTTAAAAAATAATTGAATATTTATACTAGTCAATACCAAAAAAGTTTATAATGCGGTAATTCCACTGCAGCACCCAGAGGGGGCAGACAACTGAGGTCTCTGATAAGCTTCACTGTTAGAATGCTTATGACATCTTATCTGCACCCTTACTAGGTTTCTAAAGTTTTTAAAATTCCATACTATACCTGTGGCTCATAAAGAGATATTATCAGAACCACCACCTAAGGAAGTGTTCTTAAAGACTTCAGACCTATCAGAATCTCCAGGGATAAGACTCCAATAAGAAGACTTTAAGTTCCAGTGTCTTCCATGCACTCCTCTTTAAGAACACCTGCAGCATAATAAGGTAGGCATGGAGTGTTGATTGCATTCTTAAAAATGGTTCTCAGTGTTTCTCAGCCTTGTCTACACATTAGAATCACTTGGGGAATATTAAAAAACTCCAGTGCTAGGCCACACAGCAAACCAATGAGTACATCAGAATCTCTGCAGATGAGCTAGACATCGGCCTTTTGATATCCATGTGATTCCCATGGCCAGTCAAGGCCGACTAGCACCTAAGCAGAGGACTACTCCTACATATACTTCATATAAGTGTGCAGGAAAGACTTATAATTTTATGTATGCAAAGAGCTGGCCCACACAGCTATTTGATGAATTAATGAAAAATAGTAATTTATAATTCTGTGAATTTCTCCCTATTGGAACAAAACAAATGATATTCCACACTATCAGCAAAATGCAGGCTAGTGCTGAGAAGCTACAGACCTTGAAATAAATGATGATCTATAAATCATCAGGCAGACAAAAGAAACAAAACTAAGCAGGTGGCAATATGTTAAGAAACTCCTGCATGCACTAAACATTTAGTAAAAGGGTCCCAACATCATGGCAAGTGAAAGATACGCAAATCTAGAAGCTAAGGGAAATTTTCTTTGTAGAAGAGACAGCCTCATTCACTCACTTTGGTCACCCAATCCATGTCTTCAAACTCTTTCAGTTGCAAGTTGCAAAAGAACATCCAGAAAGTTCTGAAGTCCAGGTTTTTAGATGCTTATTTTGCTCTTTTTATAAGGAATCCACTTGCTGCTTAGAAGTTTACTTATACTTTTGCTCCCTGAACTTTCTGAAGTTTCAGCAAACAAGTCTTTAATAAAGACGCCATGCATTTAACAGAGTACAAGCCTTCTCCCACCAGTTTCACCACTAACAGGTTTTGTGTCACAGGATAAGGCTCAATCAGGATTGGTCAAAACGACATGATGGATCATGAGGCTGGGTCACACCACCTTTCAGGGCACCAGGAACAATGCCCAAGTAATCAACATGTTAGCACATGTAATCCACACCAGCCCAGGGAGCGGGCAGTAGAGGTTAGGAAGGTTGGAGAACTGATAGAAACACAGTGCCACCAAATGAAAATCTATGCTCATTGAATTCAAACACAAATGGGTTCTCTGCCAAGCCACAAGAGAAAACTGGAAATTGGTTGATTTTAAAGTTACAGTTACTTATATAACTAAAGTAAGGGATCAAACATTTAAAAGCAGACACATTACAAGTACCTGTATAAGGTTAAGAAACCAGTAAAGTTATTAATATTATTATTTTTCCAAACTAAAAGAACTTACTCAAATTTTGGCAATCTTTCAAGGTCACTAACAAGTTTCTTAAGAAATGGAAGCAGTGGAGATGGCAGCTGGGAGATAATGAAATATAGCCAGAAAAACTGCACAAATTTTCTTTCAAAAATAAAAGTCTCCTGTAGATTAAAATAGGGATCATCAAACTCTGTTTCCATGGAACACTGACACTCTGTGCCTTGAAGAGAGCTGTTCCAGTATCCAAAATCAGAAAATGAAGATCATTTGCCACAGGAGAACAGTTAAGATTTTTCTCAATTTCATGATGTGCTCACATTTTTTAACCTTGAGTACTTGCTATACAGCTTGCCTACACAAGCCTCTTTCATATAAGGAATCTGACTTATGACAAGATTATAAATTAGTTATTGGAAGCTTTTTGTCCCAACATTTTGGGGTGTCACAGGAAGAGTACCCTAACTTTTAGGATCTCTGTCACCACTAAATGAATTTGAGGACCAACCAGAGCAATAGTTAGGAGTCCGTATTTTCTTTTATGACTAATCTTAATACATAAGTCATAAAAAACTTGACAGGAGTAAAGAAATCACTGCTTTTAGTAGAATGGTTCTAAATCACAAAGTGTCTCATGATGGTTTTATGAAAAGAGTCTTTGCAAATCTCAGCAACTAGCCTGGTGCCTGACACATAGTAGGCACTTAGTAAAGATGTTTGGCCTGAAGGTGGAGACACAAGCACTGTTGTGTGTGTCCTTCCACAAGTTACCTGGATGACATGGCCTCACTTTCCTCATCATGGTGGGTGTGGGGATAAATGTTATCACAAAATTGTTTACACAAAGTTTAAGAGAAACTTATCACTTGCAAATCATATTAGTACAGGTTGCTTTTTGCATTACAGTACTTTGTGCTTTTCTTTCTGTTTCAGACACTAGCAACTCGTAAGTTGCTTTCCCATCTTCCACAGCTCCATGCTGGCCTTTTAAAATCCTCACCCCAGCCCTGCTGTGATTTACATGTTTTTCTATCATGCCTGTTTAAAGACAAGGTCTGGAAACATGATACAGAGTAAAGCTCACCACCTTGGGCCAATTATGGGCATGACCTTGCTTTTACTACTCCAATCCTTCAATTCTAGGAATTTAAGTTCCCAGGAAAGACTAGTTACTGAAAAGGACACATGTATAATTAGGTAATGTTTCAAACTTTACTTCCAAATCATTTTTTTCTTATTCCTGCATTGACTGTTTTAACAACTTGAAATTAAAATGTAAAGAATTGTGCTAGAAACAAAGGGAAAATGTAAACAGTTTAAAACATACAAAACAACCCTATAAACATAAGAAAAAATTTCAATTCACTAGTAAAAAATACAAATTAACAATCACTATTAACTCAATAAAAGATATATAAAATCGATAAGATACTATTTTACCTTAGGTAGTAAAGATTTTGTTTTGTTTCACTTTAAATTATAATATCTAGAGTTGAGATAAGGAGATCTACAAGAGGGTAGTCACTCTCATACTTAGCTGGTGGAAATGTAAACTGCAGGTTTCCCAACCTGAAAATCTGAAATCCAAAATGCTCCAAAAGCCTAAACTTTTTGAGTGCTGACATGATACCAACTGTGGAAAATTCCACACTTGACCTCATGTGACAGGTTGCAGTCAAAACAGTCAAAATTTTGTTTCATGCACAAAATTATTTAAAATGTATAAAATTACCTTCAGTCTATGTGCATAAGGTGTATATGAAACTTAAATGAATTTCATGTTTAGACGTGGGTCCCATCCCTAACATATCTCATTATATATATGCAAATATTCTGAAATCTGAGAAAATCCAAAATCAGAACTACTTCTGGTGCCAGAATTTTGGATAAGGTTTATTCAACCTGTAGTATGTTTCTGGAAGGATACTGGTAATATATGTTGGGGGAAACTTAAAATGGTTCACATCTTGGATTCCACAATTTTATGCCTAGGAACTTACTTTAAGGAAATAATCCTAGATGTTATTAGGAATAAATTATTGTCTGTCCTGCCCACACCCTCCTCTAGGACAGTACCCCCCAAACCCTTGATAAACAGACATGTTACCCAAAATCCAGGCTCGGAAGACTGATCCAGAGGCACCACCACCAAAGAGCCAGAGGCAGGCTGACACCTGACTTCTGACCTGAGCTGCAAACATAAACTGGGCCAAATTTTTCTCCATTAGCAATTGCCATTTGGAAACTAAATCATGCTTTCAGGCTCTAGATCTAAAGGGGTGAGGAGCCAGGGCCAGTGACCTTTGTGGAATATAGAGCCAAGTTCAACAAAAATAAGCAGATAAGTTATTTGATTCATTTTATTCTAATCACACATTACTTTCAAAATTAAAAACAAATGCAAAAGTGTTTGGTTAGAAATAACCCAAGTATCTGGTTGCTTGTCAGAGAAGAGGTTACTGGTTTCCTGTTGGTAAAAACCACCTGCATCCTTTCTAAGTCCACACAAAGAAAGTACCTCCAGCAAAACAGGGATAGGTGCTTGTTTTCAGACCACAATTGTAGGTTTCTTCTCTCCTGTTGGTTTTTTTTCAGAGCCAATATATAAACACAGGGGTATTGACTTACATTATTTACTGCCATAACAATAACACCTTGTGTTTGCAAAACATACTTAAGTGGAGGTATGGGAACTGTTTTGGTAGACTCCAGCTAAGTCAGCCATACCGTCACGGAATCACAGGCTATTGGTGCTCACAGCACTTTAGAAACCAACCCATCCTCATACTACAGATAGATACTCACTGGGGGACCTCAAGTTTTTATTTGATTCATGTTATTTCTATCTTGCCCTGCATTTTTAAAAAAGGATTTGAGGCAGTTTGTTATTAAAGAGAAAATTGAAGTGCTGCAAAAAGAGCAATTACTAATCCTTAAAGAGCTACACTCTAAGAAAGTCCACCTTCTCTTGGAAGGAAGTCCCGGGATCACAGTCTGGTCCTAAACTCAAATATAATTCCCACACTATCCCTAGAATAGCTCCAGAATATACAAATTCCTCTGTCTGAAGCCAAAGTCCCCAAGGCAGCTCAAGGTCCTCAAGAACAATGGAAAGCCACTCAGCTCAGAAGTTGGAGTGGAGGGAGAGGGACATGGGATTGAAAACTCAGATTATCCCTAAGATTCAGTGATTAAGCCTGTCAGATTCACTGACAGGAAACATGAGGACCACAGGCCCAAAGAGCACCCACCCACAGCCCCTCCAGGCCAACCTGAGGAGGGGAGAGAGAGGCAGTTAGTGGAATGGGAAGAACATGATGCCAGAGGTAGGTTGTCTCAGGCTCTGCAGGGCAAACACACATTTGGAAATATAAACAATAGTACAGACCAGTCCAAAGGAGAGGGGCAAGATTGTATTCAGTCCAGATAGCTGCTTCAACCCTCATTTTCCAGTGGAGATACTCTCAATCCTGCCAGGCTATGCTCTTGGCTCTCAGTTCAGGGCAGAGCGGTCTATAAGCGATTGTACAGACAATCATGCAGAGAGAGCTGAACAGAGTGCACCTGGGATCAGTCACAGAGAACCCAGCATTCATTAGGCCTCTACACAAGGAACAGAACAGTGTGACCCCTGGGCATTCATCCATCTAAACAGGCAGGACCTACTCATCCATATACAGGCACAGACACATAAACTTAACCTTGGGGTTGGTTACTGTCAAACGGTTCTACTATCCATTCCTGATTATTCATGTCAGAGACACAGATATACAAGTAAACTGAAAAATTACCTTTAAATCATTTCTTTCCAGGATAGAGAATGTGATTAGCAACTCAATATTTCTGTTAAATTACTAATCCTACACATTTCCTCCTTTCCAGTATTGAAATCAGTTGAAATTCCCTGAAATGATGGTAAGTAAAAGAAACAATCCAGTTGAACTACGGGAATTAACTAGGCAGCATTTTTGATAAGGTATCTCACCATGCTCAAATCTATCCACCTAACTCAGAAAAGCCTTCTAGAATAATCAGTAGATTCCCAAAAGGTCAGGATATTGGTGTACCTCTAAAGCTTACCACTTTACTTGTCATACAGTAGATATTCAACAGATACTTGTCAAACTGAACCGGACATATACTGAACATGGCAATATTAGTACTAAATATGCAAAAACTCAGAGAAGTTCGGAAGTCTGGATTTTATATTATTATAATTTGTAATCGTGTAGCATATGCACTAAAAATATCCTTAGAGAATTTCCAGTCTAGTCCTCTCCTTTTATATAGTAGAAAACTGAGGCTCAGAATAGATAAGTGAATTACTCCATACTTAACCTGGTTACAGAGCCAGATCTCACACACACATGCCCATGACCACCGCCATTTTTGGGGGTCGGGGGGCAGTGAGGGAGTCATTTGCTTTTATCATCTAGGAAGGAATAAGCAAAAGTTTCAATAAAATTCTGGTAAATTGGGTTCCCATCAAATTGAGGTTTCACATTAATGTATTCCAGGCAATAATGTGCTAAGTTTAAATTAATAGTTTAATTATTTAGCTAATGGGCTAAGTTTATCTGGGATAATGCATGTTTTTAATACAATGCCTTTCCTGAAAATCATTAAATCAATAGAAATATATGGATTTTTAAAATAAATACTCATGTGCAGGTTAAGGACCATTTCTTTTCAGGATCTAATATCTCAACCTCTCTCATTTAAGAAATCTATTTTCCCAACAAACCTTTCTGTACATAACACGGATTTCCCACACACAATCCTAACTTCAAATGAATATTCCTGCCTCTCTTCAACAGTGCTTTTCTAAGCCACCATCTAAGTTTCTGGTTTAAATCCTGCTGTATAGCCAAGGCTAGATTCACAAGAAGCAGAACTGGGAGTGATTTTAGTAAGAATTTCATTCAACCTCATCATTTTTTCAGAAGAAAAGGCTCAGATTATAAAATAGTTTGCCTAACATCATTCAGTTAAACAACAAGGCCTGAATCAGAACCTGCCTTTGCAACCCATAAATCTGCCTGCCTCCATGGAATAGATTTTGAGACCCTCAAAAGAACCTATTACTGAAAAACTGCCTCTTCCCTAGAAAAATGATCAATCTCTGGTTACTCATTTGCATTCCCCTGTTAATAACTATATTCCTATTTTCATATCTTATGTCTAGAGGTTGCTAGTTTTCTTCTTTCTTTTCATTATAGCGAACAATCATTTTCTTCTATCTCTAATAAATAAAATAATGGTAAAGTATATTGATTTTTCTTTTTTGCCAAAAAGACTGTGAGCTCCTTCTTACCCTCTTCGTGTGAGGCTCATTAAAATAAACATTTTTCAGGCTCCAAATCTTTAAAAGTTTTACCTAATTCCTAAATTAACTTGTGTTTCTCCCTCCCCCAACCCCCACAGACAAATTCAGTTTGTGTTCTTTTCATATTAAAAGTTTAGACAGGAAATTAGATGATGAAATTCAGTGAAATGAACAGGCACTGTAATTCATTTTGCCAGGCACTGGCAACAAAAAGTAGTATTTGGGAACATAATGGGCACAAAGGGAGTCACTGGGCAGTAAAACTTCTGGCTTATCTTCTTATCCAGGATGAATTCGTTTGGATGGGGTGGGAAAGCAGGATAACAGTATAGCAAATTTTCCACTTTGTGGCCTACCGTTGGTGGGAAAATGCTAAAGCAGAGATTACAGGGCCAGTGGTATAGTACAGTATTTTGGTTTTTTAAAAAACTTTAATCATAGGCTGAAGTGAATTATGCATTTTATAAAAACTAGAAATGCAAAAAAAGTAATTTTAGTAACATTAGTGGTTTTGTGATAACCCACCTATAATTAATAATTTGCATTTTGAACCTGTACAGATAAAGCTGAAGTAGGATGGCAGTTCAAATGGCCTAAACTACCACTGTCACTGTTAACAAGAAAAAGGATCAGACAGAATTAAGACACAATGAAGCGAATTTTGTTTAAACATTTTTCTACCCTCACAGTGCAGACAGAAACAAAAGGAATCACATAATTTTAAAAGATGAGGACAGAAGGGAAAAGGCAATGTTTTAATCATGGAGTGTAAAATATTTATAATAAGGAAGACGCATGTATGTCTGCTTCCTAGCCCATTGTCTATAACCCTATGGCTCCATGGAGAAAGGAAACAGGAAACTAGAGCAAGCCATCTAATGAACCAATGGAGCCAAAAGTGTAAAATAGCAACTCTATTTGGATGACTTCCAAAATTGCATCCACCTATCCGTCTGACAAATGACCACTGAATGCTTACTTTGGGTCTGGCAGTGATCTGGGCAATAGGGATAGAGCAATGAACCAGCAGAGAGAGACCCTAACCATACAAACCTCCACTTCCAATGCTGCTTTTAGGCTGCAAGAATGTATTTCCAACATGGCACCTCCAACTCGCACATCCAAAGCCAAGGTCACCTTTGCTCCCAAACTATTTCTTCTACCAGTTCCCTGTCTCAGTTAAAGGTACCACCAACCACTCACTTCTTCTGACCACTAATTTTCAAGTCATGTTAAACTCCAGCCTCTCCTTCATTTCCACCTCTACCAACTCCTTCAATATATCGCCAAAGAACTCATCACTGAAAGTCTACAGTTTCTTTAATATCTCCACCTTTTCATTCCCTCTATCATTTGGTTAAAGATCTCATCATCTTCTGCCTAGATTATCACAAGAGCCTCCTAACTGAGGCTTTTGGGTCTTACCTCCAAAAGCTGCTCAACAAATCCCTCTCCATTCAGTTGATGGCTACCATATCCTTCCCCCTATTAAAACCTCACATGAATCCTTTTCCTCTCTTCATTCTTCCCCACATCCAATCCATCAGGAAATTCTGTTGACTCAGGTTCCGAAATATATCCATGCTCTACTTGTCTCCACCTTCCCTCCTACCACTCTGGTTCAAGCCAAATGCATCTCTGCAATAGCTTCCTTACTGGCCTCCCAGCTTTACTCTTGCCCGAGTACAGTCTATTCTTAAAACAGCAGCCAAGTGATCCTTTTAAAACACGAGTTAGTCTGTATCATTCCCTACTCAAAACCCTGTGAGGCACCCTCCATACTCAGAGTAAAAGTCAAAGCCCTTAAAAAAGCCTCAAAGCCCTAAATGATCTGGTCTCTCTTTTTCTTTCTAACCTCATCTCTTCTACTCTCTCATTAACTCACCCCACTCTTTCAGCTCTAGCCATTACACTCCTACGAGTTCCTCAAATACAGAAATGCTCCCATCTTGGGACTTCTGCACAGGACATTCTCCCCTATATATCCACAAGGCTAATTCCCTCACTCCTTTTAAGACTTCTCTCAAATCTCACCTCCTCCACGAAGCCTACCTTGACCATCTATTTCGTAATGCAACCTCCTCCTATGCAGCCACAATCCCCTTTACTCTGTGCTATTTTTTTCCCCAAAGCAATTATCTAACATAAGTAATTTAACCATATTTATTATTTGCTGTGTTTCTCCCCACTAGAAATATAAACTCCAGGGGAAGTATTCTGTCTGTTTTGGTCATGGTTTTATGCCAGGTGCCTAAAACAGCACCATGCCATAGTTAAGTGTTCAATACTGACTGAATGAATGGACTAATCAGTCACCCTGCGCTCAGGATTTCTGCCCCAAGGTCATCTTTCTCAAGCATAGCTCATGATGTTAACTCCCTGCTGTAATTTTTTTTTATAATAATATAAATCAGGCTTCCCCTCAAAAAAATCTCTTTGCTGATTCCTTTCACCATTTTTGCTTTAAGGAGACCTTTAATGTTTTTAGTACAACTGTCAGTATTTTACAGAATACTTTTCCCTAAATTAACAGAACAATAGAATACAGTGGCTGTTTGGTCTTCTTTGTGGCATTTTAACTCACCTAATTTCTTTTATAAAGTTATTGATTTTTTAACAACATTTTTTTCAGTACAAGCACTGCCACTTTGAAGACTGCTCAGAGGACATTTTAGGGGATATATAAACAATCTTAAATAATCCTGACTATTAAAGTAAGAGAATACACTAGCAAAAGTTCTGACAGGGATAAATAGTAAGGTTTAGTTGATACTAACATCTATGAGCTCTACTCAGGCAGCTTTGCAATTGTATAAATCATAATATTCTTTTTAAACTGGAGGTGGACTCTGAATTATTTCAAATTTTGTACATAAAATGATACTTTATATCATGTTCTTTCAATTGCTATAAAAATGTAACTGTATTATAGCTAAGTTTGCCAAGAAAATGTCAATAAGACACAATGTTTTTATAGTCAGAATTTGTTTACAAATGTTTATAAGCGCATCTATTCCACATATTTAGAAATAATTGTATTTAAGAGACATATTTAAAGAAAGCTCCTTAACACATTTTATAAAATACTACAAACTGATTTTCTGTATGGATTTTAGAACAGCTAACACTTTTTAAGCAGTTACTATTAATATATGTCAGGATCCATATTAAGTATTTTACACCTATTAACTCATTTAATCTCCACAACGACCCTATAAGGTTGGTGCTACTGTTATCCCCATTTACAGAGGAGAAGGCAGAGGTTCAGAGATGCCCAAAGTCACAGGACTCCTAAATATACCCAGTTTTTATTTTAGAACCCTTGCTCTAAACCACCCCACGTCAGGCTTATTGCTTTGACTCACACTTCAAATACATGAAAGAGAAAGAGATTTACTTAATTGCCAGTTGCAGTAACACCTTTTAAACTTAAGTACCTTAACTAGTCCCAGCATCACAGCACCCATGTTTGAACAATGGAATCCCACCACAGCTGATAGAACAGGTTAGGAAAATCCATCTCCTTGAAAATCTGGACTTGGAAATGAGTTGATCTCTTCCTATGGCTGTATATAATAGATGACCTTGGGACTAGCTTCTGCCTGCTTTGTAGACAGAGTAGCAGAAAAAATGTCTGTTAAGAAAGAAGGAAGCAGATATAGAAAGAAAAATTAGAGACAAAGATCCCAGAGTATGTCAGTCACCGAGGCCTCCCAGGTTTGGTTCCAGGTCTTCCTGGGTATGGGCACATCCTTGCCCTTTGATGAGAAATCCCAGAATCTGGAAAAATCAATTCTCCATTTGTATGTATCAGCTTAAGAGGATTTCTGTTACTTCAACTAAAAGTTTGATTATTCAATATTTAGATTCAGGTTCATACATGGACTGAAAACCACATAGCCTTCACTGACCATAGAGTAAACAAAACATAAGAATTTGAATTGCCAGCATTTAGAAACATAGTTAATTAACTCAAAGAATGAAATTCCCCTAGAATAACAAAATTGTCATAGCCTCAAGACATCACGAAAGTGACAGCTTTATCTTGGAGAGTTAGAAGACAGAACTTAGAAGAAAACTATGTGAGATACTAAAAAATAACAAGCAGCAGCTGCAGCAGCAGCAATAGAAGACAATCCAAAAACACAAGCTTCTTGCCATCACATTACTAACAGAGAAACACACACACAGGGGTGAGAAACAGAAAATAACCGGTCCCATTTTCAGACGGACAAAAAGTAATTCCCTTATGGTCACAAGGTTGGATTTCAAAAAAAAAAATCTAAATAATTATATACTGTCACTTACAAAATTAAAATTAGAGTACATACTTCAAAATACAGACAATCACCTTATATCTAGCTCTGTAACACTGAAATTAACTTGGACTCTTGATTCTAATCACTTTGACAGCAAAAGAAATTACACACCGTCTCAAACAACCCACTCAAAACCATGGTTGTAAGGATATCAAGTCATTTTTATAGGCTAGTAGTCACCTCCCAATGTAATATTCATTCATTCATTCACACCCCATTTTGTATGCCAGAGATACAGTTGTCTTTATGAGTACTTTTGAGGCCCTCTCCTCCCATCTTAAAGTGACGGATCTATTTACAGTCATATCAAGTGCAATCACAAATACATGGGCAACGTGAACCAAAAAAAAAGAAAAAAAAAGGGAGAGAGACAAACTGCTTTCTGGAGCTTACTGTGAATACTGTGGCTGATATTGAGGCGGATCAAGAGTTTCACAAACGTTAGGGATACATCAAGGACTCCTAACATTCCTTGTTTATTGTTGTAAATCCTTCTTGACCTTTTATTATGTTTGTATTTACTTCGTATAAAAAAATTTGAACGATAAGTTTCCCTGTGTCCTGTAGCAAAAAGAATAGTTCTGTTCATCTATACTTACTTCAATTAATGTTTCTCAAGTTGTTGGTTGGGATACAGCATATTCTACTCTTAAATCTCATCGATTTCTCACTTTCCCCCTCCCTGAACTATAAGGGACTTAATATTTCCAGTTACTCTAACTAGCAAACCACACATTCCTGTATCAGTGTTGCTCAAAAGATTTTAGGCAGAATTATCTGGATATTTATTAAAAGGTAGACTTCTGGACCCCAACACGGACCTACAAAATCACTTCTTGGGGATGGAGCTACAAGAACTGTGTTTTAAAGCAGTGACCATCATAATTTTTTGTTCCAGCACCTTCTGAATTATTTTTAAAGCTATATAACTCCCTTACACATTTTTAAGTTGACATCTAGTTTGACAAGTTGCAATATGGACATAATTTGTAACTTGTTGTAAATATCCACATTTCTAAATAAAACTGTTGATCACTCTTAAATGGATAAAAAGCTCTCTAAATATCAGAGATTTGAAAAACATTACTCATTTTTAAAAAAGAACAAACTCTTCTTCAGTCTTATATCCTTTTATTTTTATTCTTCTCAAATTCATATCTTTTCCAATATCCCTAGAGTTTTAATATTAATGTATTTTTATGCCTATAAATATTTTACCCATCTATCATGCTTCCCTACAAACAAACTGTATACATAATTGACATCTTAAATTTTAAATTTCCTGTGAGCATAGTTTTAAATATTTTTTAAAAATTTTTCCTATGGATTTATTAGTTTCCAAAATTACTATTGGTCCACAATTGATCAAATATGTAATAAATGTTAATAAATCCATTTTAATATAAAAAATAAGACCTTTCAGTAATATATCTCTTAATGAGATGGATAGGTTTTTAACATATAATTTTTTATCACTAGAATAATAGTTCAGCATCAGTTCTATTCCTGTTTTTCATGTGTAAATATAAAAATTTTATATGTAGATATAAGCCCTGAGAAACTTGCTCTTATAAATAAGTAGATGGAAATAGGCCGGGCGCGGTGGCTCACGCCTGTAATCCTAGCACTCTGGGAGGCCGAGGCGGGTGGATTGTTTGAGCTCAGGAGTTCGAGACCAGCCTGAGCAAGAGCGAGACCCCGTCTCTATCAAAAATAGAAAGAAATTAATTGGACAGTTAAAAATATATAGAAAAAATTAGCCGGGCATGGTGGTGCATGCCTGTAGTCCCAGCTACTCGGGAGGCTGAGGCAGGAGGATCGCTTGAGCCCAGGAGTGTGAGGTTGCTGTGAGCTAGGCTGACGCCACGGCACTCTAGCCCGGGCAACACAGTGAGACTCTGTCTCAAAAAAAAAA
>CAUYSK010072767.1:0-13493 GCA_963575035.1 Avahi laniger
AAAGACCTATTCTTTGAAACTTTCACTGAAAGCTGACCTGAGTGGAACTCTAAAATACATACAAAATTATTCTAATCTTCTGAGTTTACTTCTTCAATTTGATACTTGCATCTCTCTAGCACAAACTGGATTTTAAAAGCAGCAGGGAGGCCCTTTGCTATCATGAGAGGTGAAACTTTAAGGCTAGAGCAGGCACGACACAGCATAGATTTCTGTTTGGTGTGCTATATAGTAAGATCATTATTCTTGATCCTTCTGCAAATAAACGTTCCACAGAATAACTAGGACAGGCACAGTTCCCAACAGAAATGCAGGTACTGAAGGGAACCAACCGTGAGCAACTGCTTTTTTGCTCCTCCTAGCAATCCTGCTAGCGGGGAGTGCAGTACGCGAGCTGCAGACGTCCCCCAACCCACCAGGGAAGCCGGCCGCTTCTGTCCCCGGTCTGTGAGGGGTCCAGAAAAAAGGCCTTCGGTGTATTCAACTTAGCTCTCTACAAGAGAAAACCCTTCCAGAAGTTGACTGAGACTGGCTGGCACCTAAATCCCCTTCACAGGCCCGGCTCCCAGTGCCCGGCCTACGGCCTCCTACCTGCAGAGAAGCAAAGCAGGGACACCTGGTGCCTTAGGCGGGCCAAGCCTAGCACTGTGGGAGCAAAGAACATGGCTTCATCATCGGGGTGCGCGATCACCAGGAGGGTCCGGCTTCCAGCTCCCAGCAAGTCTGCCTGCTCCCGACTCTTCGTTCGTTCTGAAGAATCCCAAACCCAGAAGCCCCAAGCGAGGACCGCCGCTACCACACACACGAGACCGACCACTAATATGCTGGGTAAGTGCCACTGCGCCTGCGCACTAGGGAAGGCTGCCGCTGACCCTAATTCCGGCGAGAAAACTGCACCCACTAACTTTGGGTTCCGCCTTTAAGTCTGTCCTGCCAACCCGCTCAGGAGGCTTGAAATTTTGAAAGTAGGGTTTCTGTTGTAGCTTAACCCAGAAGCTTCTCATCACTTCTTTATCGCGCTCTCTCCACTTTTTGAAGCATTGATGTGTTGTGCTTGCTTTGTTTCAGAGCTGATCCGAGCCCCATGTCCAGTTTCCCTAGTCCTACCTTACAGTACAATAGGTTTAAAGGGAAGCAATTTAAAATAGGCTCTCGGCCCGGCGCGGTGGCTCACGCATGTAATCCTAGCACTCTGGGAGGCTGAGGCAGGCGGATTGTTTGAGCTCAGGAGTTCAAGACCAGCCTGAGCAAGAGCGAGACCCCGTCTCTACTAAAAAAAATACAAAGAAATTAATCAGACAATATAGAAAAAATTAGCTGGGCATGGTGGCACATGCCTGTAGTCCCAGCTACTCGGGAGGCTGAGGCAGGAGGATCGTTTGAGCCCCCAGGAGTTTGAGGTTGCTCTGAGCTAGGCTGATGCCACGGCAAAAAGAGTCAGACTCTGTCTCAAAAAAAAAAAAGCAAATAAAATTAGGCTCTCAATTCTTGTAGGCAGAGTTCCTTCCTCTTCTTCAACTCATCATTTTATAACTCATTTCTTAAAAACCCGGGACTTTCTCCAAATTATATGGATAGACAGCCCGTTATCGGGATGAACGTTTTCCAAAACAGCCAGATACACCAACTTTGTTTTTCCTTCTCAATTTTGGGATGTGCAGTGTGGCTTTTCTAAAAGTACGCGATTACAAGGAACCGTCCACTCATTTGAATAAAAGAGTAAGGCTGAGGGTGCACTTCGTAGTAGCAAGGGCTACAGGCTCCACTTGCGAGTTACTTTAAGGAGCGACATTGCATTTCAGTGAGGTTTTGGGGCGAATTACAGCCGGAGGCCTGGAAAGTATCTTGGGTAGGTCTACGTGCACTACTCCGACTCCCAGTCAGCCACGTGTGGACCCAGCTTCCCTCCACGTAGCCCAGGCCCGAGGAGGCCGCCGCCATCCCGCCGTGTCGCCTGACGCCCGTCCTTTTCCCACGCCCGGGGGAAGGCGCCAAGCGAGCAGAAGCGGCCAGCTCGCGGTGGGCGCCCCAGCCCGGGTGCGCGACGGCAGCCGCGCCGGGTCCGGCTGGGAGCAGTGATACCTGGGCCTGTCTCCTTCACTGAAAGTTGAGTGAAACTGAACTCTAAAATGACCCACAAAATTACTTTCTAATCTGGGTTTACTTCTTCAATTTGACACATGCATGAGAGAGGACGGCCGCCGCCAGGCCTAGGGGAGACGTGAGAGGACCAGACTCAGCGCCACCCAGGAACTTGGCCAAGATAGGAGGGGCGTTGGGCCAGGGAAGGGAGTCGGTGTCTCAACCCTCCGGAAGGAGGAGGAGCCGGCGCCGGCGCCGCCTCACGCGCGGCGCCCGGGCTGGGCGGAGGGAGAGGGGTTGAGTCAAGATGGCGGCTAAAGTGGCGAAGCAGCAGCAGCGGCGGCGGCGTCGGCTGGAGTGAGCGCCCGGCTTGCGGCGCCGAACGAGGTCCTGGCGTGGGGTCGCGCGCCGGGGCTACGTTCTGCTCTTCAGGCCCGGGGGCGCGTTGGCTCCCGCGCTCCTCCAGCTCCGGGTGAGTAGGCCCCGGCGCCTACAGCCCCGGCCTCCGGGCCCCTGCTCGTCCGAGGTCTCCCAGGGCTCCCAGGGATCCCGCTGCGGGGACGGCTTCTCAGCCGGGCGAGGGGCGCCGCAGGCCCGGCCGGGTCGGGACCGGTTCCAGTCGCCCGGCCTCTTCCCTCGGAGGCCCCGGCGAGTCGGGCGCCGCGGGGATCTTAGGCCGGACAAGGGGAAGCTTACGGAGTTTGGAAGAAGAATGGGCTGTGGCCGGGCCGGGGCCGGCCCCGAGGTGTCCTGTGCGGAGCCTTCAGGGCAGGCCGATCTAGAGGGGAAGGCCCGGGGTCCCCGGGTGGGGCCGGCGCAAGTGGCGGGCCTGGACTCACCCTGAGGCGGAGTTGGTGGCCGACTTGGGAGCGTGGAAGGGGCTAGGGAGGGTGACAGCCATGGACAAGTGCGTGAAGAGCAAATTAGTTCACCTTTCTAACCAGGCCACTTGTAATGGCGAAGGGTGGGTAGTGGTGGAGATGACAAAGATCCGAGCCTGTACCTTCCGCCGTTTATTATTGGTGTTTTCACGTGTGAAGTTGGTGAGTGCGCTTCTTTTTGAGTAAAGAGGGATGTGAGAAGCTGTAGTTGAGAAATTGGCCTTACTAGAGAGGAGACGGAATTCTTCTAATAAATGGGATCAGGAATAGTTATTTATTAAAGGAGTGGATGGGAATAAGTGATATTTATGAAAAGTATTTGCTCAAAAAGTGCCACTTTTCTTTCCGCGATAGTTGCATGCCTCGGTGGCTCTTCAAGAGAAGAGTTAACCTTGGAGAGTGGTGGTGTGGGTAATTCAAATCTTTGGGATTAGTGTATTCACCTGCATCAGCTTTGCTTCCCTCCTTATATCCTAATTGTATTGAAATTTACATTCCTTGTGTGCACCCTGGCGAGGCAGTGAGGGGAGACAGAACACGGCAGTGTGCAAAGAGCAACAGGCCTCGGATTTTAAAATGCTACAGAGATTGATTCATTCGTTCAACATACTTGATCAGTAGCTGCTGAAGTTGGGTCACATCATGGTCCTATGGATAACTGAAGAGTTGGCAGCATTATTTAATTTTTAATAGTTTTTGAAAATGTTTTGATGTCCCCTTTCTTAAAGGTGTTTATTGGATGGACCAACTTGTACTTGCCTGGGCTCTGGAGCAGACCGATTTTAGAATCTTATTTAGACATGAGTAAAAATTGCAGAAGAAATAACCACAAGTTACTGGAGAGAGAGATCTTGCACTTATTTTCGCATTCTATTAAAATATAGTGGAAGTTTATTTTAATATTTATAGCACCCAGTTGCTTTGCCTTGCTTCCACCTGTTAATGGAAACAAGGCTTTTACATATGTATATATGTCTACATATATATAAAAACTACACTAGGAAGTGATTGCAGTACCAAAATAATCTTTTACAAAAGGCTTGCCATATATTGAACTACTCAGAAAATATAATACAAAGAATCTCGATTTTTGTAACTGTCTGACATTTTGGAACTGATCAACCTTTCTGTGCTTTGGTTTCCTCATCTGTAATAAAGGAAAACATTTGCTTTCCAACAGGATTGGCTGTTGTGAACCTAAAGGGAGTTAATAGTTATGAAATTGCTTTAAACAGATGAAAGGGTTATGTTTCTGTGAGGCAGTAACAGTTTCTGTGCTCCTGTCATGCTTTTTCTGCACATCTCTCAGGGCACTTATACTTTCCACCTTGTATTGTAGTTATTTACTTATCTCCTCTTGAGAGCAAGATAGGCCCTTCTCTGGTTTTTTTTATGTTTAAGGAAGAGGGAGGGAGAGAGGAAGAGGAAATGTGTACGTAGTAAATTTTTGTTGAATAAATAAACACAGGATTCTAATCAGAAAAACATTTTTACGTCACAATTTATCAGAATACACCTGTTACCTGCCGTGACACATCTATAGCTGTGATTCTCTCCGTGGCCTCTAGAGGAATATGTATTTTTAATTGGATGTCTTCGTGAATTTAAAAAACATAGTAAAACTTAAGTGTTTGGCCTGTCCTCATAATTTTTTTAAAAAGCATGAAATGCTGGACATTAACTTATTTTTTTAATTTAATTGAGTAAAAGTTTGTCCAAGTTTAATTTACTCAAATTGTTTAAAACATTTAAAAAAAATTTGTGAAGTGGCAAGATTTTCTTGCCATTGCTGTCTGCTGTTGAAAGGTGAATACTA
Source organism: Avahi laniger (assembly GCA_963575035.1). Lineage (NCBI taxonomy): Eukaryota > Metazoa > Chordata > Mammalia > Primates > Indriidae > Avahi > Avahi laniger. The sequence goes on from CAUYSK010072767.1 coordinate 4,780, forward strand.
GGCTAATTTGTTACTCAAGTTTTTTGTGTGTTTGTTTTGTTATTCAGTTTTAATTGTATCCTGTGATTTATCTTAGTTTTAATTTCAAATTCTTACTGATGTCTGCGGATGATAGAGCTCGTGCATAGTTACTTCCATCTGTTGTTTTACTTCAGATATTGGATTTTACTAGAACATGATATAAAGCAAGTAGTAAAGGTTGATTAGAATTTAATCACGTATAGCCTCATTTGTAGATTAGAGATTCGCGTATTGTTCACCAACTTGTTCAACCAATGTGAAGTACCTTTTATGTTCAGGGCACATTGGTAAGTGCTAGACAGGTATAAAGCATAGTGCAGCAGATCAGTCATAACTAACCTTACAGATTGTCTCAATTTTGTCCTTTTCAAGTTTGATGCAGAAAATACACGTAGATGGTTAAGGAAATGTTTCTTTTTCTGACAGGACTTCTTAGGAATATTGAAAAACTAGGAAAAGCTTCTGTAGTATAGCAATAACTATGTGGAGCATCTGTTCTTTATTTTGGTATTCTTGTGATATTTTTTTCTTGAACATTTATACTGTTCTACCATTTTTTTCTATCCTAGGAGCTTATAGCTTATGTGGTCAAAATATTACTTGGATAGTCATCAGATATAACCCACTTCTTTTTTTTTTTTTTTCTCATTGCATTTGGAAGTTTGAGAATGTTTCTGTGGAGTTCTTCAGTTTGCTGCTTCCATGTGTACTGCTCTTTGTTTTATTTAGCAGGGATCTCAAAAGAAAACTGGTTAAAATAAAATGTTAATAATTTATAGATCAGATCATCTAGTCTTACTCATTTTTACTTTTGGATAAATTGAGGATCACGGAAGTGAAGTGATCTGCCTAAGTTGGTGCAGCTGTGCAGGAGCTGAGACTCCTAGTCTTCCGCCATCCAGCGCAGTGTTCGTTCCGTCACACCATGGCCCACCCGGGGTGATTCAGCGTGATGATTGACACTTACTTAAAACAAAAATTGGAGTGAATGGGCAATGAGAGATCACTTTGGATCTTATTAAGCTTAGGTACTGAATTTAAGATACTTACATTAAATTTCTGCAATGAAAATGTAGTTTGAAAAAATTGGTATTGATCTACATCAGTGATATGGTAATCACTGGGAATTATTTAGTTTGCTCGCTTTTTAATCTGTTTTGATGAATATCTTCTTAAACAAAAATGTCTTTGGGGTTATCTGGACCTAGCAATACTTCATGAAATTTAAGTATTACAGTGATGGAAATTTTATTATGCCAGTGGTTCGGTACCTCTGAGACCCAAACAAATAGGTTAAATTACTTTATAAATTAGTGGTTGCTTGTTTCACCTACTCTCAGATATGTGGATTTTTTTTTAAATATGAGAAACTTCAATTGTTATATAAAAGCTTAGATAAATAGCATGGATATGAAGTGTATGCTTAATGTTATATTGAAAAGCTCATTTGTAATGTTAGTTTTCTATAGATACTCATGCCATAAAATTTATTTTAAAGGAAGAAGAATATTCTCTTTCAGCTGGTGATCTTCACATAAATACTGAAGCATGACATATTTCTTTATTCTACTTGGACTGTTAAATAATATGCCTATTTTGTGTTGCATTAAGATGAGTCATTTTTTTTCTCATCCTATACTCTTTTCTGAATGCTCTTTTCCTACATTACTCTTCCAAACTCTACTACATCTAAATACTGCCTATTTTTGAAGGGTTTGATCACACATCACTTCATCTAGGAAGTTTCTTTATTCCTCCTTCTTCGCTATATGTATTTTTTGTTCTGGAAATTCTTGATGCTTTACCTGTGCCTTTATTATAACACTGTAGTTATTTACATGTCCATTCAGTCCCCTCTAGAACATAAGCCCTTTGTAGGGCATGTCTGTATCTGAGTTATTTATTTTATTTAAAACTTTTTTTTATTTTTTTAAATTTATTTTATTTATTTTCTTTTAGAGCTAGGGTCTTCCTCTGTCACCCAGGCTGGAGTACAGTGGCCCAGTCATACCTCACTGCAGCCTCCACTGAGTGATTTTTTAATTTTTCCCCTTTCCCCACTCCCAGAATAACACCCTGCGTCTAGCAATAGTAGATATTTGTGTAGCAGATATTTGTCAAATGCATAAAAAATAGCCTAGCAGCTAGAGCTAATATGATTGCTGTAGAATATGTCTAATACACATGCTGCAACTTAATGCTGAATTGAAAATTGAAATTTTGGAAATTGAGAAACAGGTGGAAATTTTTACCAATGTCTGTGAAATAGCATGTCTGTAATCAGTGATTTATCAAAGCATTTCTTTTTTTTTTTTTTTTTTTTTTGAGACAGAGTCTCACTTTGTTGCCCTGGCTAGAGTGAGTGCCATAGTGTCAGCCTAGCTCACAGCAACCTCAAACTCCTGAGCTCGAGTGATCTACTGCCTCAGCCTCAGCCTCCCAAGTAGCTGGGACTACAGGCATATGCCACCATGCCCACCTAATTTTTTCTGTATATTTTTAGCTGTCCAATTAATTTCTTTCTATTTTTGGTAGAGACGGGGTCTCGCTCTTGCTCAGGCTGGTTTCGAACTCCTGAGCTCAAACAATCCGCCTGCCTCGGCCTCCCAGAATGCTAGGATTACAGGCGTGAGCCACCGTGCCTGGCCTCAAAGCATTTCTTTAAAAAAAATTTCTGTCAGTTTACTGGGATTTTGGGGAGGAAGAGAAAGTAAACATGGGATTGGTTCATCGCAGACAACATTTATAGTTCCAGATAATATTAGAATGTGAGAATATTTTAATTTATATATGCAGGGAATTTTGGATTATTTTCAGTCCTGGGAAAAAGTTGTGAATTAGAAATATGAAATGGTTCATTGATAGGATTATAATGGAATTTAGGAATCCCTTTGAAAGGATAGTACTGACTGGTTTTATGTCAAAAATTAAATCCTCAAGTAGCTTAGTCAGGAGTAAGAGAAAAGTCAGGATTACCAAATTATTTTCATGTATCTGACACTCTCTTCTAGACGTTATTATTGTCATACACAGTTCAGATTCACTGTTCAAGGATGTTTAGCTTTGCAATACTTTTGACTAAGTTCTTTGAATTCATTTTTGAATTATAATAACTTTTATGTATTTGGAATTAAATCAACATTTGTGATATCTAGGAGTTATAACCTAAAATACCCATGCTGTAAACACAGTTGGTGTAGGAGTATATACTCTGTGGTGAGATAGGCAGGAGGAGAAGTTACTTTATATTCACACAAAATCATTTTAATACATGGAGGATATATTTTAAAATCTTTTTTTTATTTTTTATAAATAATACACTATTTTATATATAAAGATATTGAAGGTACCACTTCCTAGATATAATCTGCTAAAAATATTGCATATTCTTCCATATTTTTTGTATGTGTGTAATTTTATGTATTATGGGATCATAATATACTGTTCTTTTATATACTACTGTTCCAAGTGTGTGTATTTATTTCAGAGCTACTTCTGTCATTAACAGCTACATATTAGGTTGTTAGATAGGAAATGTCTGGTTTCCTTAAGTATTAAGTTTGACAGTTGATATCTCTGACATTTCACTTTGACACATTTTGTTTTATTTTTATTGTGAAGGTACATCCCCAGTCTTTCAAACCCATGTTTTGGCTTGTGATTATCTTTCAAATTTTTTTTTAGAGCAATTTTTGTGAAACCATAGATAAGTCAAAAATTCGTGGTATTTTCAAAAATGAGTTCCGTTGTGGAACCGATGCAGTGCAGACAGCTTGAAATATCAACAGCGTTTGGAAGGATGTGGCTAATGAATGCACAGTACATTGATGGTTTGAGTTCTGTTCTGGTGATTTTAATCTTGAAAATGAGTCTTGTGGGTGACCTGCGACCAAGGAGGATAATGATGAAGTGGAAGCAAATCCATCTCAACCTACGTGTGAATTAGCAGCAAGGTTTGACATCACTATTCCAACAATATTGGACCATTGGAAACACATGGGCAAAGTGAAAAAGCTGGATACGTAGGTTCTGAATGAATTAAATGAGCATCAGAAGAGAAATTGTCTTGAAGTTTGCCTTTCTTTGCTGTCTCGACATAAAGGTGAACCATTTCTACGTCATATTGTTACATGTGATGAAAAATGGAGTCTTTTTGACAGTTGTGTTTGGCACAATGGTTGGATAAAGAGGAAGTGCCAAAACACTTCCAAAACCAAATATTCATCAAAAAAAGCTGATGGTATCTGTGTGGTGGTCCAGCGCTGGTATCATCCACTACAGCTTCATGAAACCTGGTTGATTGATTACAGCAGATGTCTACTGCAACCAGTTGGATGAAATGACGAGGATGCTTGCAGTTAAACAACAGAGATTGGTCAATAGAGACAGGCCAGTCATCCTCTTGCAAGACCATGTCACACAGACAACACTGTTCAAACTACAGAACCTGGACTTGGAAACTCTGTGAATCCACCGTATTCACCAGACCTTGCACCAGCTGACTACCACTTCTTTCAGGCTTTGGACCACTTCTTGCAGGGGAAAATATTCAGTTCTCAACAAGCTATGGCAAACACCTTTAGCGATTTCATCGCCACTTGCTCTCCAGGCCTCTTTGCTGCTGGCATAAACAATCTACCATGAAGATGGCAAAACTGTGTCACTAGTTTAGGCGGATACTTTGATTAATTGTACTGTTTCTTGTTTGAGATATAATAAAGTACACTTTTGATTTGAAATTGGTCATTTTGTATTTAATGACCTAATAGTATTCCACTTCTACTACATGAAATTACAATTTGTTCAATCAGTTTATGGCCACTAGATTTTTTTTTGCCAAAAGAACAGAGCTGTAAACAATTATTTGTGTATGTGTATGAATATTTGCACATGTACATGTGTGCATGTTTTTTGTGTACTTGTGCAAGCAACTTTGTAGCACAGAGTCCTAGAAGTGGAGTTGCTGAATCAAAAGATACAACTAACTTAGATTTGGTTGGATATTGACATATTTTCCTTCCAAAAAATGCTCGTACCAATTTATAAAGCCACTAATAGTGTATGGGTATGACCTGTACCCCAGCCAACACTGGATATTATAGGTAAAACGTTTTGACAATTTAACACCTGAAAAAGTGTGATTCTGATTAGCATTTTATCAGTCACTATTGAGGTTGAAAATTTTTTAATATGGGAAGAACTGTGCTTCTTTTATAATTTGCCTACTTTTGTTCTTTGCTTAGTTTTTGATGGTTTTTTTTTTAAAGACTGATTTGAACAGTTTTTTACATTTTCGGGTGTTCACTTGTTTTCACTTGTTTCATATGTGTGCACATTTCCTCCCCAGCTGTTTTTTTTGTAGTGTTATGTAGTGATATATCTCCAACCCCAGCACTCTGCTGCTATGTGACTTTGGCTGTATTACTTAACCTCTATGTGCTTTCAGTTTCTTTATTTGTAAAATAGAGATAATGTAAATAAATTTGTAAAATAGATAATGTAAATAACATTAAGCATAGTGGCTGGCACATAGTAAATACTCAAATATTAGCTGTGATTGTTGTGTATATGGCTTCTGGGTTTCATGCTCTACTTAAAAAGACCTTCCTTACTCTAAAATTTAAAATATTCACCCATCTATTAAACTAGAAAAACAAAGTGAGGAATATCATGTATAGTATGATACTATTTTAGAGAGGAAAAATAATGTATACATATTTGCTTATATATCATAGGTTATATCTAACGGACACCTGGTAGCATTGGTTGTGATAGAAAGAACTGAGTGAGAGGAAGACTTTGACTATATACCTTTTTGTATTTTTAAAACAAGTTCTCATATTTTAATACTTTCATGGTTTATTTTTTTCCTTTTCTTTCTTTTCCTTCTCCTTTTTAAAACATCGAATTCTTTGATCCCTCTTGAATTTATTAATATTTCAGGTGTAGGAAGTGAAGTAGATATTTTGGGGGATATAATTATGTATGAATTTCCCCCTACTGTTCCCCCAAAAGATTATTTTCCAGTTAGTGAATAATCTGTCTTTTGACCCACAGTTTAGAATTGCAACTTTATCATTTACTAAATGTGTTTGGGGCTATTTCTGATCTGCCTTATTATTTTCTTTTGATGTCTTGTGTATTATCATACTCTTTAAGTTATCATTTTATCTTAATATAGGTAGGATTAGTCACCTGTTCATTACTTTTTCAGACTTTTTTCAGACTTGATCATTCTGGTCTATGTATTCTTCCACATGAAGTTTAGAATCATTCTGTGAAATTCAAAAAGAAATCTTGTTGAGATTTTTACTGAATACTGACTATTGACTGGGAACACAGAAATTATAGGTTAATTTTGGGAAAATTGACTTCTTCATGTATTTCCTGTCGTAAGTTCAAGTAGATTTTTGTGTTCCTTAGTAGATTTAAACTTTGTTTCAAATAAGTCCTGTACATTTTTTATTTCTTATTTAACAAATATGATAGGAAATCAAATAGGGAGTTTATATTTCAGTGGGGGAAGACAGAATATAATCAAATAAAGTACAGTAATCTATTTCATATTATGATAAACCTATAAAGGAACAAAATGGGTGACATAATTGAGAGTAACTGTGGGAGCTTACATTATAGGGTGGTCGGAAAGGCTCTTCCAAGGAGATGACATTGAACCTCAGTTCAAATGTCATCCGAGACCTTAAGTCAGAGGAGGAGCAGCCACAGGAATGAGCCAGGAAGAGCATTCCAGGCAGAGAGTAAAGGAGGACAAAGGCCTGAGGCGAGGAAGGCTTGGCAGACAGTGGAGAAAGTGAAAGGAAGCTCATGTTGCTGGGGCCTGGTGAACATTCTGGAACGTAAGCAGGCCAGACCAAGTAGGTCCATGGCTCATCCTAAGTAGTTTGGATTTTATTCGTAGTGCATAGGAAGTCCATGGGGAACCTTAAGCAGGAGGGTGACACGTTCTGTTTTATGGTTTAAAAAGAACGCTTGGCTTTTTGAGTGGAGAAAGGATTGAAGAGGGAAGTCCTGTTAGGAGTTTCTTGCAGCGGGGGATAAGGAGAGTCCGATGGAGAGGCCTGGGAGGCCTTTGGGTGTACGTGGCAGGAAGAGGTTAGGAGACTTGCTGGTGGAGTGGGTGTGTTTGAGAGCCAAGCACTGTGGGGAGCAGAACAGAGCTGGGCCCTGCCCTCACAGGTATCTGATGGTGTGTTTTTTGCCTCCATCCCCCATAGAACTCAGTAAACCTTTATTTAAAGTGAAATGCTCTCTTTCTACTTCATTTTGGTGCATACTTTAGAAATAGTCTGTTCATTAGCCTTGTTTGATTTTGCTTAATAACCTGTAGTTGTCTCTGTTGGCGAAAGGGGAGGCAGCAGAACATGATCTTTAAGATATCTGTCTCTTTGGTAAACTAAGGGTTAAAAAAAGTAAAAAAAAAAAAAAAAGATACCTGTCTCTGAGGTAGAAGAAATTAGCTTGGGTAAGTTACTTAGCCTTAGCAATAATGATGGAACCATACTTTAGGTGAGATCCTACATGCAAGTCTTAATACACTGCCTAGTACTGACAAGGGCTCAATAGTAATTTTTAACAGTTATTCTCCTTAGATATTGTCATATCTATTTAATTCAGGCCAAGCATCTAAGGTTACACTTTTTCTGATCTCAGTTCTTCTGTTCTTTTTAAGTTAATCAAGGAGGAAATTGGCAAGTAGTCATCCCTTTGACTTTGACATGCGCTCGTCCTTATAGCTGAATGAGCGAGTGTTGTTCAGTTCAGAGGATTAGTTCACTGTAGTGCATCTGTACCACAGAGTTCTCAGTTGGGTTATTATCTAGTACTGCTGTCTTGGGAAACTGTTCCTTTCTCACTTTATATAGGGATAAAGCAGCAGCACGTTTAGGTGACACCACAACACGTGGCTAATTTTTCTATTATTGGTAGAGATAGGATTTCACGCTCTTGCTCAGGCTGGCCTCCAACTCTAGAGCTCCAGTGATCCTCCTGCCTCGGCCTCTCAGAGTGCTAGGATTATAGGCCTGAGCCACCATGCCTGGCCTCATTCAAGAATTTTTTATTGAATGTATGTACCCACAGATTTATCAAATAATTACATCCTTATTAAAATTTTTCCTTCAATGTCATACTTTATTGAGGGTAGGCTAGTTTAACTTAAAAAGCCTTTTTTCTTTAGCTCCCATTTATCTGCCTTCTAAGTAAGATGTCATAATGTCAAAAGAGACTGCAGATAAAATGCCTTGTTAGTGGCATCCCTCCAGAGTAGCTTTTTTTCCTTTAAACTACACTTGATCTTAGCCAAAAGGCCAAGAAGCAGTAGCTTTTTTTTTTCTTAAAGGAAAGAATGCTTTAGTTTATTTTATATGGGAGAAGATTTATTCTAGTAGAGCACCACTCTGATCTTGTACAAATTTTTTTTTTTTTTTGAGACAGAGTCTCACTTTCTTGCCCGGGGCGAGTGCCGTGGCGTCAGCCTAGCTCACAGCAACCTCAAACTCCTGGGCTCAAGCAATCCTACTGCCTCAGCCTCTCAAGTAGCTGGGACTACAGGCATGTGCCACCATGCCCGGCTAATTTTTTTGCTATATGTATTTTTAGCTGTCCAATTAATTTCTTTCTATTTTTGGTAGAGATGAGGTCTCGCTCTTGCTCAGGCTGGTCTCGAACTCCTG
>CAUYSK010072770.1:0-15498 GCA_963575035.1 Avahi laniger
GTTGTTCTCGCCATTCCAAACACTAAGCGCGCCGCCCAGGACCCCAGCCACCTTTTTCCCAACCCCCGACACACACATATATATTCAACCCATTCCCACCAACCCCCCCCCCCCCCCCCCCCGCCTTTTCTCCCAGGAAGAACAAAAATTGACCACTAATGGCAACTTTAGACCTTTATAGGCCAGGAGGTGGCATCAAAGAAACCTGCATTAGCAAGCTTTACTAACTAGTCTCTATCTGCTATTTATTTGCCTTCCTCCAAGTTGCATCCACCCCCAGACATAAAGTCCTTTTCATTTGTCTTGTCACTTCTATAAAAATTTACTGTTCTTTGTCCAAGATGCTATATAAACTGGAATTCAAGCCACCTCCTTAAGAACTACTCAGCTTCTGAGTATCTCTCCTACATGTATATGAAATATATGTGTTGATGACTTTCAGTTTGCTTTTCTCTTGTTTAATCTGTCATTTGTAACAGGGATCCATTCCAATTAAGAATTTATGAGAGTTCAAGAAAAAAATACTTTTTCCTTCCCTATACTAACAGAAGAAGAGAATGGTATTATAATTTTAATATACAAGGGTCTTTAAGATATTGAATACAAATCTATAATTTAATAGTATAAATCAAAATACCTTCATTTTTTATAAACATTGCTACATAAAAGTGACAGAAAATATATGTTCTATGGATAGTGATGCTATTTTTATATACCACTTCATCATTAACCTGAGAACCATTATTCAAATTGAATACAAATATTTACTGGCTTTGTGTTATAAAGACAGAATGTTAAATGAAACATTAAGCTATTAATGTGCTTTTGAACACAGGACATAAAGGAACATAATAGTGTTAATGCCTTTTCTTTTTCCATTAGAAAAATACAATTGACCACATAATTTAAAAATTTATGATGATTTTGGCAACATCATTGAAAAACATTTTACTTATATCTTTTAAATTATAAACAGAATTAATTATCCATGTATTACTGAACTACTGACAATTCTATTGCAGTGAGAACTGTCAAATCTTAGTTTTCTTCTCAGAAAAGCCATGGTTATCAGTTTGGTACATATTATTCCAGGCATTTTTTAAAATTAATTGTGTGTGTGTCTGTTTGAAAAAAATACACACACACACACGCACACACACACCCCTCCAGTAATTAAAGCTGGCTGTTATTCAACCTGAATGTTATTCAGTAATGTATAGTAAACTTTTTAGTTCATTCATTGGTTAAATTATGAAATTTCCTATTAAATTAAATATTTTAAGCATATTAAAATTTCCTATTATAATTCTGTTTTCTACCAAGTTCCTCAGGGGCTGTAATAGGATTTGGTCATATTCTTCAGTTTTGGCACACAATTATCATTGGTCAGGTTCCCCCCATCTTTATTCCCGATTGTTGCCATATTTTATGTGTCTGATCTGTGAATGATTTCAGCCTAGTTATTCCTGCTCCTTACATCACAAACAGCACTACAATGAATATCTTCATGTGTGTGCCAGTATGGACACGTGTGGAATTCTCTGGGTTATATAGGGCTGAAATTGCCTGTCTCAGTGTTTTTACTTCTCCCCTATCCTCAGCATACTTTGTAGTATTCTTTTTTATAAATTTTGCCAATCTGTTAAGTGTACATTTGTGGTTCACCGTGATCTTAAATTTACAATTCTTTCGGTCATGTTTGTGTGTGTGTTTGTGTGTGTATGCCATAAGAGCTTCCTTTTTGTTTTTTTTTTTGTTTGTTTGTTTTTGTTTTGTTTTTTGTTGTCTTGTTTTTTTTAAGACAGAGTCTCACTCTGTTGCCCAGGCTAGAGTGCCGTGGCATCAGCCTAGCTCACAGCAACCTCAAATTCCTGTGCTCAAGAGATCCTCCTGCCTCAGCCTCCCGAGTGGCTGGGACTACAGGCATGCGCCACCATGTCCGGCTAATTTTTTCTATATAATTTTAGTTGTCCAGCTAATTTCTTTCTAATTTTTTTTTTTTTTTTTTTTTTTAGTAAAGACGTGATCTCGCTCTTGCTCAGGTTGGTCTCAAACTCCTGAGCTCAAAGCATCTGCCTGCTTGGGCATCCCAGAATGCTAGGATTACAGGCAGATCTTCCTTTTTGTTGGTCGACCTGTTCATATCCTTTGTCTTCTTTCATGATTTTTTAATTGATTTGCATAAATTCCTTAAATATTTGGTATATTAATTATTAGTCAAATGTTTACATGTTGAAAATACCTCCTTAGACATTACTGTCTGCTGGCTAAAACTTGGACTTATAATTATGAGACTCTTCTCATCCCCTGGTGTATAGTTATTTTACATATTTATTTGCTTAATGGTTTTGCTTTTCACATTCAGATTTAATCTATCTGAAGCCCACCTTTGAATATTACAATTTATGGATCCAATTTCACTTTAATGATATAGAGAACCAGTTTCACAATATACAACTCAAGGCAAGAAAAATGCTCTACTGTCTGATATTAAAAGTAATTTAACTGTGGATATGCTGTTATTAAATACCAAATTGTCATACAAATATGGTTTTGTTATTAGCTTTTTATTATTTTCCTTCGATGAATTTTCTCTTACTAATCATGTGCATAGAGTTTTTATTTTTATGGTTTTATGTCTTTTTTCTTTATTAATAGACACTGTTTCTCAGGATTTCTTTTTTTGCTTTTTTATTAATAGTAGTGTTAGCCCAACGCAGTGTCTCATGCCTGTAATCCCAATACTCTGGGAGGCCGAGACAGGAGGATTGCTTGAGCTTAGAAGTTTGAGGCCAGCCTGAGCAAGAGTGAGATCCCATCAAATTTTATTTGACTCTATTTGTTTGCTTTGTCTTTGCCCCAGGTTTTGTTCCTGAAGGTGTTTTTGGGTAGAGATAAGTACCAGTTTATCAAGCAAAAAATTACATAGAGAAATAATACATACTCTCCCTATGTGATCAGGAGCTTTGAGATATAAGGGATCTAGTAAGTACAGTAAGCAATTCTCTGAAGACATTACTTCCAATATATTTTCACTATTAAAATAAAGGCCTATAGAATAAATCACTAGGAAGGCTTTTTGACATAAAATTGACACTGTGTCCAACTTTGCACAGATCTTGCTCATTTTTAGTTTAGATAGCATGTAAAACTATGAATTCTGACCCTTGAGAAAAATAATTAAGGAAGAAAACATTTGGAATTATTAAGAGAGTAGAAGAACTACAATAGTAGGTGATTCTAAAAAAAGAGAGAAAGCACCGTTTTCTAGAATTATAAAGGTTGAAAAAAGCTACAATCAAATAGCATACGTTGGAATCTTTGATACCCTTACCTCAGATCTAGAACATTATTCTAGTAATATGTAACATTATTCTTAATATGTTGAAAATGTTCTTTATGTTGATTTATGTATTGTAATAATGAAAAACTGGGAAATCATACTTTAAGACTGAAAGAAGTACATTTAAAGCAGATACAAAGTAGAACTACCTTTCTTTGACTCTACTCTTCTTGAATAACAAATTATTTCACAATATCTAAAATACAAAGATTTAAAGATGTTAGTGATAAATGACAAACATAATGGATTACTTGAGAAACTGGTTATGTTATAAGTACACTTTTATGAAATTTTGAGGTTGTTCCACCAACAATCATTTGCTATAAATGGCAGAAAGAATGGCATTTTTTCCTGAAAGAAATAAGGGATCAAGCTTCAGTGAGAATGTTACATTTCTAAGAAAAGATGATGGAGTTGAATGATGTGTCAAGTTTCAGCTGCAGATCAGAGAAACAATCCCAGCCATTTAAAGCAGATTTAAGATAGGAGTTGTAGGTTCCAGCTCTATGCTGGATCTACATAAATGATTTCCAGAGCATCACCATAGAGCCTACTCAGCAAGGGGGCTGCCATTTCTGCCTCATTGAAGAAATTGTGCATCACAAAGCAACCAGTGCAACTACTGGTGATCAGGAAGCTCACGTCAGAACTGCTGGCTTAAAAGGCATAAGCAAAACTGCTAGACATGCACTAGTAAAAAATGGATTCTCTATTTGCTCTATGTACCCCACACAATTTGTCACAAGACTTTGGAATCTCTGTTGATGCTGCTGAAGAAAAGTCCAATGCCTTTGTAATTAATGGTGATTGCCAAAAGAAACAGAAGCAGCAACAGATCCATAGCTTCTGCCAAATTTTCACCTTCTAATTTTAGGTGAGAACCTCTAATTGATGGAGCCTAAAATACCTACAAAACCTTAAATGCAAATAAGTCTGAGAAATGCAGTTACGTAGCCTAGGCAGAAAAATAAGGCATTTTAGGAAGGGAAAACGAATGTTGAAAATCAGCTAATCCACACAGGTAGCCAGCTCAGAGGGGCATAAGAAGTCAATACTATCTTTATCTCACCCTTTGTTCCTTTGTCTTTTCACCCTTGATCATGACAAACTTGCACGGGCATCTTTAACTTCAATTTTGCTTACTTTCTAAAGGATAAGGCTTGTTTATTTCTTTGTTTACGTTTTTAAGTTAATCCCGAGGGATTTCTAATTCTAGGAGCTATTTTTTAAAAAAATATGTGTATACATTCCTGTATGTGTTGGGGGCCACTTATATAGAGAAAAATGTTTCTTTATTAAATTATGAAGTAGATAAGGTTGAGTAAATAATACTCAGTTATAATATCACATAACTTGAAATTGTTTCAAAATTGTACATAATATTTATTTACTCTTATTTTTTGTGAATTCTAAACACAATGACTGTATTGACTTATTCTTAATTTATGCACATTTTACATCAATTAGAGCATGCCCAATGGTGTGTTCTATTGTGAATCTTTGCTACCTCTTCCTCAGATTTAGAGTATTATTCTAGTAATAAGTGAAATTATTCTTAATATTTTTATTTTTAAACTGTTATTTCGCTTAATAAAACAATAAACAATGCATTATTCACAGATATTCAGGTACAGGTAAAAAGAGTAAGGAAAGTGCATGCTATAGTATAAGAGCCTTTCACAGGTATTAGAAACAAAGAATATTAGAAAACATTTAAGGAACAAACATTTCAAATGTCAAAATTATCTTCTTTCTAATTTATTTGTTTTGTCTCAACTAGGTACCATGATGTACGTTTTTTCTCTTTCCTAAACTGCAGTGTAAATGATATTTACCATTTGACTTTATATTATTACCACTACTTTCAAATATTCTTACCTAACAATGAGCAAGTTCATTTAAGAGTCACAATTCTATGCCCCTTTATTTCATTCTTAGAAATGCAATGTATCATTTAAAACAGAGGCCTATTTCTAAAGTTACTGTTAATGTCCATAAAGCCGAGAACTAATATGTAGTTTTACTATAAGTGCTTTGTTTTAACAACATTACTAACTGTGACATTTATCCTGCTTAACCTCACCCAATGTATCCTGGGGAAATGTCAGCATAGTCTTATGCTGCTAATACAAATGAATTATCAAAGAGTTTGACAGTATATTCATCAAAATATATTACACTTTTGTAACATCTGGTACAGGAGTTCAGAATCAAAATAACTTAATATAGCAATTAAATATAAAATGGAACAACTATAGTTTTATATGCTGCACATATGTGTTTAAATATTGATACTTTTATTTTCACCATGCTGATTACACTATTTCTAGATGCTTACTATGAATACAATTCAATTTGCAAAAATAGATTGCTCCCTATATGAAGTTTCCTTTGAGTTAAACATATTGAGCTACATAACCCTTTATAGTGAATATCTGTCAACTCTATTTACCGGGAAGGTATATATCAAATTTTTCTCTCATGACTATAATTAATTTTATTTGACATTATCAGGATGAGTTACAAGTTTTGTTATGTAAAGAAATAATCCTCTCTACAGTCTTTCTTTTCTTCCAAGTAAAATTGCCATGAAGAACCAGGGAGGATAAAAACTTATAACTAGACAAAAATTAAGATTTATGAAAAAGTCATGAAAAATATATACATTTCTTCACAAAGAAAAAGGCAAATGGCAATAAAAATATTTTTAAAGAAGAGAACAAATGTAAACAAAACAAAACAATATACCAATGATTATCTAATATTCCCCGGCAATGAATCATAAACCAAATGTGGTTAGTAAGTTACTTTGTAATACTGCTATTGTTTATTCCTTAAGTTAGAGATGCAGAGTCTGTATTTAGCAGTAAATTAAGTGCTAAATGGGTAGTCATTTTTGATGTAATCATTAATGCTCTTGTACAAAGGGAAAAAGAAGAGATCTTTTTGCTAGCATTGTTTTCTTTGAATTAAACATTTTTATAGTTCAAATATCAGAGATGTATATGGTATAATACATTTACAGCAAGAGCTGGACAATTCTACACACAAAATTGACCAACAGCAATAGATACAATAATGAGGTTTGCTCATAACTGTTGGAATGGGAACCCATTTAAGGTTTACCCACACTTTCTAAGGCAAAATTTCAACCTGGAAAGATCTTGTCTTGTGTGCATGCAAGTAAATAGATAAGAAAATAAGATAGTAATATGAGATAAGAAAAATACTTAAAATCAGAATGTACACTTTAAATAATTATCTATGTAAAATCCAAAAGAAAATTTTAGGGAAAATATTTTCACTTTCAAGATATTTTAAAAATTAAAAGGAAAATAGACTGAAAGTAGAACATAAAATGTAAAATAGAATAAGTTGAGATAAAAAGTAACAGGGTATGATAAAAAGGAATAAAAGGAAAAGAAAAATGTAATAACAAAATTAATGTTCACAAATCAGTATAAAAATTGTGTCAGTATTTTAGAAGGTATGTAGGAAAACTCTCCAAATTCAGAGTAAAGGACCAAGAAGTAAAAATGATGAGAGATAAAGGAAATAGAGACAAAAGTAATGTGAGAAAAGATAATACAGAAGGAGACCTGAGAGAAGATAGCTACTTACAGATACATGCTATGTTTTACAAAAAGATCAGAACAAAAGGAAGCAAAATTAATCTAGAAGATATACTAATTTCTTGATTTGAAAAAAATTACTTGTATTTTACAGTATTAATCTCTTTCTAGGCAAAATTAGTATGCAATAAAGGTAGGTTATCTACAAAGAACCAAATAGTTATTCATCTCTATATCTCATCTTTGCAACAATAAATGGTAGGTGATAATGTAAAAATATTAGAGTTTTGATGGGGAAGGTTGTCATACCAAATTTTAAAACAAGTCAACTATTTTTCATATGTCAGGAAAATAGTTGGACATTCTCAGATATACAAGACTTCAGACAGTATGGTTACCATGAAACATTCTAGAAAAATAGTACATGAAAGCATACTGGAACTGAGAAAGGGATGAAGCAAAATTAAGAGTTCAACAATGATAGAGCAAGAATTTAAAACAACAAACAAACAAAAAGAATTTAAAGCAACAGACGCTGGAGACTAAAAGCAGTAAAATATAAAATGGTCTAAATAACCGTTGAAAATGTGGACATAAAATGTGCTCAAATATAAATAATTATCTTTGAAAGTTAATGTACTAGGTAACGCATCATTTCAAAACCTGTATGAGATTGAAATCAACTCATACAACGAAGAACAGGAAAGAAGACTGGTTCTTGTCACACTATTATATCCTCTCTTGCCTTGATGTCTGTCCTCTGGACCTTTCAATTATACTATCCAGTTGATTCCCATTTCTTTCTTCAGGCAATTCGAATTTGACATCTATCTCTTGTGACATAAATCACTCTTACTGAGATATAAAAATGCAATTAAAAACATTAATATACCATACCATATTTTTTTTGCCCACAAGATTACAAAACACTTAAAAGAAAGATAAGATCCCTTAATGATGAATAACTTGGGAATATGGTTTTTTCCAAGTACTGTCGGTTGGAATGTACGTCTCTGTATTCATTGAAAGAAATAATTTGGAAACATCTAGTAAAATTAAAAATACACATTTATTTGACCCAGAAGTCTCTTTGCAGTTTGGCCTAAAACAAAACAAAACAAAAAACAATAGGTAATGATATATGTACTAAAATATTTATCACAGTATTGTATATAGTGATTAAAACAGCTACAAGTAAATATTAATTATAGAATAAACTGTGATAAAGTCAAACTATAGGATACAATGCAGCTATGACACATTATGATTTAAAACTGGATCTACTAACACAGAGGAATATCTGTGATATTCTATTAAAATAATTTAAAAACTTAAAAAGTAAGTCGGGCGCGTTGGCTCACACCTGTAATCCTAGCTCTCTGGGAGGCTGAGGCGGGCGGATTGTTTGAACTCAGGAGTTCGAAATCAGCCTGAGCAAGAGCGAGATCCCGTCTCTACTAAAAATTAGAAAGAAATTAATTGGACAATTAAAAATATATAGAAAAAATTAGCCGGGCATGGTGGCGCATGCCTGTAGTCCCAGCTACTCGGGAGGCTGAGGCAGGAGGATGGCTTGAGCCCTGGAGTTTGAGGTTGCTGTGAGCTAGGCTGACGCCACGGCACTCTAGCCAGGGCAACACAGTGAGACTCTGTCTCAAAAAAAAAAAAAAAAAAAAAAAGTAATACATGCATTGGGATCATCTTTTTGTATAAAAAATTAAAAAGAGACTATACTGTATTTAGTTGACAAAGGAATGAAATTTACTGCAGCATAATTCCATGATATATTTTTCCAATGGAGAGAAAAGATGTTGAAAGTTAATTTCTCACATGTGCTTTATTATAATATTTCTCCTATGTCTTGCAACTTCAAAGGTGGAATTGATACATTCAATGGAGAGAGAACAGAAGCCAAAAGAAAATTTCTGAAGAAATAGATAAAATATATAAGTAACACATACAAATCAAATGCTACAAAAAACTGAAAATCACATGAGATATGCTAATGTAAAATGGGACGTATATAGCATCTCTATTCTTTCTCCCAGGATAGAATAGCAAGTAAAACTGTTAACAATTCTCTGATCACTAGAGAAACTGATAACATTTAGATCTAATTAATCATGTTACCTTTACTGAATAAAATACACTAAAAATATAAAATAAAATATACTAAAAATAAATACTAAAAATAAAATATATAAAATATACTAAAATTAGATTATGAAAATAACAAAATTGAGTCTCATGAAGTTTTGTAGTATAAAAGAAACCAAATTAAAATGATATTTAATGAGTGATAAAAATTTGACCTATTGAATGATAATACTGAATGGTACATAATGCTAAAATATAATGGGCTTTTAATTTTATAGATAATCAAAAGGTTATTAATAAATTAAAATGATAATATCTTCATTCTTCTTAAAGTATTAATAGTATTTGATAATTCAGAACAAAGAAATTTTAAGAGAAACGGTTATCATTTTTATGGGTATATTCTCTTTTCTTGGTGAACTACTGTGAAATGGTTTTTACCTTTTTGTTCTATGACTTGGATAATAATGGAAAAGTATAGGAGAGATCAGACATGTAATATAATCTCTCCCTTCAGAAAAGAAAATTAATTATTGTTATAGGTTTTCTGAATGTAATTAATGGTTTTATGATATATAAATACATATGCAAACCATTTACTTTGTTTTTTTGAGGGGCCATTTACTTTCCATTAACCATTAAAGCACTTAAAAATTACAATCATGATAGAGTCAAGTCTAAACTAATAAAAGCTCTAGTTTCATATCAGCAGATTAATCTTCCTGCAAAAATCTACTCTAGGTAGCCATTATGCACATTCTGTGCAAATGAGAAATAATTTTTTAAGTGCAATCTCCATAAGTAGCAGTGAACAACCCCCACCTCCAAATGGCTGAGAGTAGTAAGATATTAAATACTGGTTTGCTGAGTATATATTGAGTGTATATATTATGATAAGCAACAGAGTTTATCAAAAGCTTTCACACTCATTGTCATTTTATTTTCCCCCAAATCTGAGAGTTAAGTATTGTTTCTTTATGTTTTGGGTAGGGAAACTTAGTCTCAGAGGGAATGAATAGAGTTTGTGAAGCAGGTAATTTACTAAATGATCAAACAAGGCCTGAACTTGAGTTATATGTGACTCTACAGCCCATGCTCTTTCTAATATATCTTAAAACCCTAAGAGATTGAATGGCCAACTTAAATTTTGTCAGTTAAAAACAAAAACTTAGATTAAATGAGAGCAAGTTTTGAGGCAGTGTGAAACTTCCTTACGAAAACCTTGGAGGAATGAATATTTAAAACCATTTATTCTTTACAAGTCTATCTAGGGATAATCGTACCTAAAATGATGTGTCCTAGTAAATTCAGATGTACAACAGGAGTAATTATGTCATGTTCAATGTATTTACATACTAGGGAGAGATTCTAACTTCCGCTAATTGAAACTAAACCAAGCTGAACCTGTGGTAGGCAGAATTCTAAGATGGCCTCCAAGATTCCTGCTCACTGGTGTGCACACCAAGTATAATTCCCTAGGCTCCCATGTGGGTGAAACCTGTAAATATGATGAGATAGTCTCTCTCGATTAGGTTACCTTATATAGCCAATGGTGATGGAAAGGTCACTCCTGTGATTCGGTTACAATTATATGAGGCTCCCTCCTGGCAGATACTAAAGGGAAAAAAGTCAGAGAGATGTCCTCCTGCTGGCCCAGAAGAAAGGAAGCACCATTGTTTAAAACAGCATGGTTTGTAGGGACCATATGACAAGAAACTGCAATGGCATGTAAGAGCTGAGAGGCTAATAGCATGAAAATAGCCAGAATCAACTGATGTGGACCAACAACCACTGAACTAGGAAAAGAACCCTGAGCTCCAGATGAAAACACAGCCCTGGCCAACACTTTGATTTCAGCCTGGCCAAAGGACCCAGCCATACAATTCATGGACTTCTGATCTGTAGAAACAGCCACGTTGTTTTAAGCCACTAAATATGTGGTGATTTGTTACAAAAGCAATAGAAAACAAATACAGAACCCCGAATTAACTAGTCATTAATTGTCCATTTTACATCCCAATTTACAGATGAAGAAAGTGTTATTTGAGAGCCTAGTAGCTTGTCAGGGCCATACTTACGGGGGTCTTGCTTTGTAGATCATCAACGAAATTAAATGTCTCAAACATATCCTCCTTTATATCAATGATGAAATTTATTTAGAAATCTGACATTCTATGATTTTTACGTAGAAAGTATTGTTTTTATCCTTAGGTTTGAGAAAGTGAACATCAAATTGTTAATAAACATTATACTTAAAACTTTAAAATGTCCAAATTCACTCAGATAATAATGAATTTGATCAGGCAAACCCTCTTAAAACCCAGTTAACAAAGGATTTAATTGTAGTTATTCTACCTACTGAATATAGATCTCCCAAAATATTATAAATTCTCAAGCGTGCCATGGAAAATATTAGAATTTAAAAAGTTTAGTATGAATAAAATAGTTTTGAAATTTCTCCCATGTACATCTTCTTCCATACAAAAGAGAAAATCTTTATAAAAATCCAATCAATATTCAAATGTCATATTATATTATTTGCTAGTCACTCAGCTCAAGTCCTTTTATAGTGACCCTTAAGAAAAGTCATTGGTAATATTACTTTAACAACACAAAAACATGAGAAAGATAGTCTTTAAAACAATACAATTACTTAATTTTATTTTATTTAACTTTTATTTTATTTTAAGGCAGAGTCTCTTTCTGTTGCCCATACTGGAGTGCAGTGGAGCGATCATAGCTCACTGTAACCTTGAATTCCTGGGCTCAAGTGATCCTCCCCTCTTATCCTCCCAAGTAACTGGGACTAAAAGAGTGTACCAGTACATGTGTCTTTTTTTTTTTTTTTAATTTTTTGTAGAGATGGGATCTTGCAAAGTTGTCCAGGCTGTTCTCGAACACCTGGCCTCAAGTAATCCTCCAGTCTCAGCTTCCAAAAGTGCTGAGATTACAGGCATGAGCCACTGTGCCTGACCATCACAATTGCTTTAAAACAATGAGAGATGCCAAAACTTATATTTTGTAGGTTAACATGATTTCTCTCTTTAATTTTCATTTTCATATAAATTTAAATTTCCTGCATTTTTACTACTGAACAAAATAAAAGTCATCATCATGCTTTTCTCCTGCTGTCATACAATTGTATAATATAATTAACAGTAGAAAGTCTGCAGTAATATCAATTTTCTTATATAGAAAATATGCAACCAGAAGTATAA
This sequence comes from Avahi laniger, assembly GCA_963575035.1. NCBI lineage: Eukaryota > Metazoa > Chordata > Mammalia > Primates > Indriidae > Avahi > Avahi laniger. The sequence goes on from CAUYSK010072770.1 coordinate 12,231, forward strand.
CTAAAATGCCAACTAGAGTTCTAGATTATTTGTAATGGGATGCTCCTAATTTGCAATGAAAAATTCTATCTTTATGTTTTTAAATTTCATAAACCAGAAGGATCCTGAATCAATTAAAATCACATTTTGGAATCTCATCCATAACATACTATACTACTAAAGCACATACGGGATTGCTCTAAAATATTTTCTTCAACCTATCTTTGATTCAAATCACCTGAAATAAATGAAACAGATTACAAAGATTGAATACCTGAAGAATAAAGAATACATTTTAACGTAATTTATGATATATAACATATTAGTAATAAATGCTATCGAACATATGCTAAATGAATGAAATTCACTTTTAATATCGCGTAGTCTTAAAGAACATTCATCTCTCAATTCGATAGCTAAACAATAGCTATATAGACACATCTGTCTTCACACAATATATAAGGGGAATTTTTGCTCTTTATCATATAGGTTATATTGAATTTAATTTCTAATAGTTAAAAAAGGTTTATTTATATGATCTAAGAAATGGCATTCAAAAGAACATAAATCTGGTACATCAGTGAGGTCTGATCACAGTTTAATTTCAGAGCATCTGTTTTTTTTGCCACTTCGAATGTTTAAAGAAAAGTAGAGAAGCTACTAAAAACAAACTCAAAGCAAACAAAAACCAAATGATAGGTAACTCACCAATTTTAATAGTTAAATGTTCCTATCCTAAGAGAATAGATTTTCTATTTTTTAATTGCTATACATATAATAAATATATATAGTAAAAACAATAAATAATGAAATGTGTGTTTCTTTCCATCTCCAGTTTCTAGCCCCATACAAAAGAGATAACTGTCTTTAATATTTTCTTGTCTATATTTCCAGAATATATATGTCTAAAATTTATGCAAGTGTCCATGCAGAGTGGTGCACATTTGTATTTGTAATAGCTGAAAACTAGAACCAACTCAAATGTTTATGAACAGGTGATTTAAAAAATAGTGGTTTACCTATATAATGAAATGGACCTCTGTAATAAAAAGGAATAAAATATTGATATGTGCAACAGCATGGATGAATAATATAGGCTCCATACACCATTGAATTGCAGCTCATTTTTTTAAGCAGCTACATAATGTCCCATTATGTGGAAAAATATAATTTTGTTAATCCTAATGTACATTTTGTGTAGTTTCCAGTTTTGCTTTTGGTTTTACTATTACAAATATTGCTGTGATTAACATCATTCCATAAATTTACTTGTATTTATATGAATGAATATTACTAAGAAAAAATATGTAGCAGTCAGACTGCTTGGTCAAAAGATATGTTCATTTTAAGTTTTCATAGATAGTATAAAATGTCCCTTTAAAAAATTGAACTAGCTTAAAACTAAACTGTGTATTCACTTATCCATATGTATGTTTGAAACTATTCTGGGGAGCATAGCCATAAAATTACCTGAGAATATAGCAGCGAACACAACAGAAAAGGTGTCCGTCTGCTCTTCAAGAGCTTATATTATAGTAGGGAGCACAGACCAACAAAAGAGCAAATAAATTAACAAGATTTTAGAAAGCTATAAAGAAAATAAGAACAGAGTCAGGTAATAGAGAATGATAAGGTGACAGGGGAAATTAGATTGGTTGATATTTGTACTGAGACTTAATTGGAAAGAAATGACCTGTTCAAGGTATGAGGACAGAGAGTTCCAGATAGAACAAGGGAAAAGGCAAGAATGCTACTGATATGTTTGATAAATAACACAAAAGACAAAAATAAAAATTAAAGACTATTGTAGAAAAAAAATACAATGCATGCAAGTGTGAGGGAATGAAGGTGAGATCTTACAAATAGGCAGGAGATAGATTATAATCAAATGGCAAGAAATTCTGTGTTTTTTTCTGAGCATCATGTGAAGCCACTGGAGATTTTGAGGATGAGGAATCATAAGATGTGATATTTTAGGAAAATTCCTATGACTCCTGATTATAGAAGTAATTTTCAGAGGGTGAAAGCAGAATCACGAAGCCCATCTAAGAGATTATCACAGTAATCCAGGGGAAGAGATTGTAACGATTCATATCAAAAGGTTAAGGTGAAAATGTAGAAGATAGGACTAATTCTAAATATATTTTGGATGTAGAGTTGTTAGCATTTCTGATGTGTTGAATGTGGTGTGTGACAAAAAATAATTAAATATTGTTTATATTTTTATAATATAGTGGAATTAGTCCTCCCTCATCAGGCATCATTTTCAAAATTTTCTAGCTCTTCTCACATATTTATTTTGTAATAGACTATTTTTAGAGCAGTTTTATATTCACACCAAAATTGTGCAGAAGTTACAGAGAATTCCCATATAGCCCCTGCACCCACCCATGCATAAGCTCTCCTGTTATCAAAATCCTGCATCAGAGTGGTACATTTGTTACAATTTATGAACCTAAATTAATACATTATTATTACTCAGAATCCATAGTTTACATTAAGGTTAACTCTATGTACAGTGTATGGGATTGGACAAATATATAATGACATGCATCCACCTTTATAGCATCATACAGAATAGTTTAAGAACTTCTGTGCTCTCTTTTCATTCCTTTTTCCCCATGGTCCCTGGAAAACACTGATCTTTTTATTGTCTCCATAGTTTTGCCTTTTCATTTTCCAGAATGTCATATAGTTGAAATCATACAGTATGTATCTTTTTCAAATTGGCTTCTTTCATTCAGTACTATGTACTCATTTAAGTTTCCTCTATGTCTTTCATGGCTTGATACCTCATTTCTTTTTAGCTCTGAATAATAGTCTATTGTGTAGATGTACCAGTTTATTTATCCATTTTGTTCACTTTAAGCTTGAGATTGCTTATTTATAAACTGTTAAAATAAGATTACTTATATAAATGAGTTGTCATAGGGTTTAGATAAAATAACATTTATAAAACAATTAGCATAATATCTGGTATATGAAAAGAGCAAAATGAACATTAGCCATTAGTATTAATAGTGCTAGGGTAACAGTAGCAGTAGCAGCAATAACAACAGCAGTAGGAGGAGGAACAAAATTTTGCAGACAGGGCCGGGCGCCGTGGCTCACGCCTGTAATACTAGCTCTCTGGGAGGCCGAGGTGGGGGGATCGTTCTGAGCTTGGGAGTTCGAGACCAGCCTGAGCAAGAGCGAGACCTCATCTCTACCAAAAATAGAAAGAAATTAATTGGACAGCTAAAAATACATATAGCAAAAATTAGCCGGGCATGGTGGCACATGCCTGTAG
>CAUYSK010072771.1:0-38324 GCA_963575035.1 Avahi laniger
AGTCCCAGCTACTTGGGAGGCTGAGGCAGTAGGATCGCTTGAGCCCAGGAGTTTGAGGTTGCTGTGAGCTAGGCTGACGCCACGGCACTCGCCCCAGGCAAGAAAGTGAGACTCTGTCTCAAAAAAAAAAAAAAAAATCAGAAATTGGCTAGCAAGTACTTTCATTTATTTCACTATTTTACAAATTGTTCTAGTTCATTCTTTAGTGCAAATAGAACAGTCTTGGCAACACAATATAAGGTGTAAATCAAAAATATTAATTATGATAACTAAAAAGAATGATATATGTTAAAAAGTATTTAAATATTTGAATAGTGGTCATATTGCCACATCAATCACTCAATCATTCAACAAATATTTATTGAGTAATCATATGCTAAGCACCATGCTAAAAGACACACCAATGAACAAAAGAGTAACTTATACCTATGGGCACAAGTGCTAAAACAGTCGAAAGTACATAAACACAGGGCCACTATGTACAGCTACACAGACTGCCTACTGCACAACTTTCCAAGTGTCCTCCATATAGCCTACATTGAGAAGAGCGCCCCTTGCAGTAGTGGAACCACTCAGCACCCTTCTAAGAACCCTCCTCTATAATCTGTATAATTGCAGAGAGAGAAGTCATGTTCATATGATGTGACCAAACTTGACAGGTTCAAGAATAATCATCCAAACCAAGACAAACCAGTGATAGTCTTCTATTTTCGATCATTCCTTGAATTTCTCAAAAATACCTCAGGATCCTTAATCTTCAAATAGCACATTCAAAAATAGAAAATTCTAGGACCTTCAAGAAATATCTTATTTGCTTGAACTAGCTTATTTCTAGTACTGACATATAAAACTAAGTTCAACTAATTTCAATTTTCAATGAATAACCTCAGTTTTAGAAAGGCAAAATAACTTGCTTAAAATTACACTGCAGACCTGGTTCTCTACATGGCTAATGAGGTAATAAGGAATTGACCGTCATCTTAGGCACACACATACTTGTGGTAGCCACCCTCCAACATGATCCTCCAGTGGTACATGCATCCTGGTAATCACATTCTTCTGTACAGTATAATTTATTATCTCAGAGTTGGTCTATGTGAACAAAAGGTTATGGCAGACGTGCTAACATCCGAGATTTGACTATAAAAGGCATTATGGCTTCTATACTGTGTACCCACATGCTCTCACCGCCACTCTCTCCCCACTCACACTGGGCCAAGTGAGCTGCCATGCTGTGAGCAGCCTTATGGAGAGGCCCTCATGGTGAGGAACTGGGGCCTACCAACAACCATGTGAGTGAGCTTGGAATTGTGTCCTGCAGCAGCAGTCAAGCCCTGACAGTTTCACAACCTCAGGAAGGGCCCTGAGCCAGAACCACCCAGCTAAGGTGCCTCTGGATCCTTGATGCTTTGCATTAGTTAGCTATTGCTGTCATAACAAATTATAACAAAATTAGTGCCTCTAAACAATACAATTTATATTTCATAGTTCTACAGGTTAGAAGTCTGGTGGGCTCAATTGGCTTTCTCTGCTCTCTTTGTTACTAGTTGGAAATCAACGTATTGGCTGCCTGCATTTCTTACTGTAGGCCTGGGGGAAGAATCTGCTTCCAGATTCATTCAGGTTTTTGACAGAATTCAGTTCCATGTTGTTGTAGGACTGACTTCCCTGTTTCCTAGCTGCCTGTCAACCAGGGGATCTTCTCAGATCCTGAGGCCACTCACATTCCTCGATTTATAGCCCCCGACTTTCATCTTAACACTTTGAATCTCTCTGAACACCCTTCTGCCTCGTCTCTCTGAAGTCAGCTGGGAAAGGTTCCCTACTTTTAAGAGCTCATGTATTAGACTGAGCCAATCCAAACAATCCAGAATCATCTCCCCACCTCAAGATCCATAATCTTAATTCTATTTTCAAAGTCCCTTTTGCCAGGTTTTGGGAAACAGGACATGGGCATCATTAGAGGGCTATTATTCTGCCTACTCCAACCCCAGAAACAGTGTAATTTAATGATTGTCCATTATTTTAAACATTTTTGTTACATGACAATAGAAAAATTATACACATACCACGAAGAAAAGTGCCCTGAAGTTATTAACCTACATATATAAGGTGTTCAATATATCATATATTTACATACATACACACACACACCCTCGATAGGCATGATACTATAAGCATTATAGCATTTTTCATACAATATTTCATTAAATTCTGTCAATAGCCATATATTATCTATAAGATGAAACTCTGAGTCATTGGTAGAGCTTAGATTAAATCCCAGTTATTTAGAATATAAGCTATATTATGACCCCTATTTCTTTTTCTTTTATAATCTCTAGTTTCAAGTTATAGCATTTCAAGAATCAGATAATTAAAGTCTTCAAAAATGATTTTCAAAAAATTTATTTTTAGTGATTCCCCCCCACTGCCGCCAAAAAAAAACCATGGACTGCTCTATTACTGAACCTGACAACTGAAATTGCTTTTTCACTGAAAGGGGCATATGGAAAATGTAATTACACTAATGTTCACCTTGATCTCAGTCCTTGTGTGATTACCATTGTACTAAACTGTCTTGCCGAGGTCACCAAATACTTTTTTTTGCTGTTGTGTTAAATCCTAAGGCTACTTTTCAATTTTTATCTTATTTGAAGTCTTATCTTATTTGACTACTTCATCCTTAAAATACTATCTTTTCTCAGCTTCCATCATATAACACCATCCCACCTCTCTAGCTATTTCCTCTTAGTCACCTTTGTGGTCTTTTCTTCCTACACTCATCCCTTATATATTAGAGTTTTTCAGGAATCAGTCCTATTTCCATTCTCTTTGAAGGATCCAATTCCATGTATTTTCATATTCAATTACCATCTATATGTGGCAACTCTCAAATCTGTATCTTCTTCCCCTTTCTCTGGACTTCAAATCCATATATACAAGTCCCTATTAGATATTTATACTTGAATGTCCAATAAATAAGCACCTTAAATCCAATATGTCCCAGAATATAGTTGATCCTTGAACAACACGGGTTTGAACTCTGCGGGTCCACTCATGCACCGGTTTTTGGAAAATCTTTTGGAGATTTGCAACAATTTGAAAAAACATGCAGACGGACCACGTAGCCTAGACATATGCAAAGAATTAAGAAAAAGGTATGTTGCAAACGTATAAAATATATGTAGATACTAGTCTATTTTATCATTTACTACCACAAAATACATACAACCATACACAGAGACATTTGCAGTCAAGAGAAATGTAAACAAACACAAAGATGCAGTATTAAATCATAGCTGCATAAAATTAAGTAGCACAAATTTTACTAGTGTAGTAATTTCACAGCCACCTCCTGTTGCTATTGCAGTGAGTTCAAGTGTTGCGATGATCCCCTTAAAACACCACCCAACTAATGATCTCTATGTCAGCCCCTCATCTTTCCAGTGAATTGTGTATCACAGTAAAATGTGATCTCTCATGGATCTCACATAATTTTCAACACATATTTTTCATTATATTTAGTGCAATACCATAAATCTTGAATGACACCATGGGACCCATACAAAGGGCCATCTAGTTATGTTGGAAGTGCTCCCATGAAGCAGAGAAAAGTCATGACGTTACAAGAAAAAGTTGAATTGCTTGATATGTACCACAGATTGAGGTCTGCAGCTGCAGTTGTCCACCATGTCAAGATACATGAATCTAACGTAAAGATCATTATAAAAAAAAGAAAAGGAAATTAGTGAAACCATCACTACAGCTATGCTACCAGGTATGAAAATCTTATACTTTTGGGGAAATACTTTTTTATCTTGTATTGAAAAATGCAGCTTTTGGCTGGGTACAGTGGCTCATGCCTATAACCCTAGCACTTTGGGAGGCTGAGGAGGGATGACTGCTTGAGCCCAGGAGTTCGAGACCAGTCTGAGCAACATAATGAGACCTCATGTCTATAAAAAAATTTAAAAATTAGCCAGACATAGTGGCATGTGCCTCCCAGATACTGGGAGGCTGAGGCAGGAGGACTGCTTGAGTCCAGAAGTTTGAAATTGCAGCAAGCTATGATCACACCACTGCATTCTAGCCTGGACAACAAAGCGAGACGTAAGACGCAAGACCTTGTCAAAAAAAAAGAAAAAAAAGAAAATGAAAATGAAAATGCAGCTTTTATGTGGATATAGGATTGCTATATAAAAAAAAAGGCACTATGATAGACTCTAATAGGATTCAAGAAAAAGCAAAGTCATTCTATGACAACCTAAAGCAAAAGGAAGGTGAAGGATCTAAAGCTGGAGAATTTAATGTCAGTAAAGGATGGTTTGATAATTTTAGAAAGAGGTTCGGCTTAAAAAATGTAATGATAATAGGAGAAGCTGCTTCTGCTGACCAAGAGGAAGCAATGTGTTCCCAGACACCATTAAGAAAATCATTGAGGAAAAAGGGTATCTGCCTGAACTGGTTTTTAACGCAGACGAACATGCCTTATTCTGGGTGCAGTGGGGGAAAATCCCACAAAGGACATTTAGTAAGAGAAGCGAGCATCAGGATTTAAGGCAGGAAGGGATAGGCTAACACTACTGCTTTGTGCAAATGCAGGCAGATTTATGATCAGGACTGCCCTTATCTATAAAGCTGCCAACTCTCAAACCTTGAAGAGAAAAGACAAACACCAGCTGCCAGTCTTTTGGTTGTATAATAAGAAGGCCTGGACAACAAGAACCTTTTTTCTAGATTGGTTTTATTGATATTCTGTCCCTGAAGTCAGAAGTACCTTGCCAGTAAGTGAGTGCCTTTTAAAGTTCTTCGGATATTGGACCATGCCCCAGCCACCCTGAACCCCATGAGCTCAATCCCGAAGGCATCTACTTACCCCTAAACACAGTATCTCTAATTAGCCTCTAGATCAAGGGGTCCTAAGAATGTTTAAGGTTCATTACACATGGTACTCGATGGAAAGGATTGTCAGTGCTATAGAAGAGAATCCCAACAGACAGAACATCATAAAAGTCTGCAAGGATTACACCACTGAAGATGCCATCATTATTACAGAACAAGCCATGAAAGCCATCAAGCCCGAAACAATAAATTTCTGCTGGAGAAAACCGTTCAGATGTTGTGTGTGACTTCACAGTATTTATGACAGCCAATCAAGGAAAGCATGAAAGAGACATGGATATGGCAAAAAAAAAAAAAAAAAAAATGGGTGGTGAATGGTATCAAGAGATGGATCTTGCAGAAATTCAAGAGCTAATAGACACCAGAGGAATTAATACAAGATGATTCGATGAAGATGAGTGCTTTCTGAACCAATGTTAGACAATGAGGAAGAAGACACGGAAGCAGTGTCAGAAAACAAATTGACGTTAGACAATCTGGCAGAAGGGTTCCAATTATTCACATTTGCTTTTGACTTCTTTTACAACATGGACTCTTCTATGATACAGGCACTGAAACAAAAGCAAATGGTGGAAGAATGATTGGTACCATATAGAAACATTTCTGGAGAAATGAAAACACAAAAAAAGTCAGACAGAAATTACCATGTGTTTCTGTAAAGTGACACCAAGTGTGTCTGTCTCTCCTGTCTCTCCTTCCACCTCCTCCACCTCTTCTGCCTCTGCACCCCTGAGACAGCAAGACCAACCCCTGCTCTTTCTCAACCTCGGCCTACTCGACATGAAGACAAGGAGGATGAAAATCTTTATTATGATCCATTTCCACTTGCTGAATACTAAATTTCCTATTCCATGTGATTGTCTTGATTACATATTCTTTTCTCCAGCTTGCTTTATTGTAAGAATATAATATATAATACATATAACACAAAAAAGGATGTATTAATCAACTATTTATGTTATCAGTAAGGATTCTGGTCAATATTAGGCTATTAGTAGTTAAGTTTGGGGGAGTCAAAAATCATATGTGGCTTTCTGACTACACAGGGAGTTGGTACCCTTACCCCCACATTGTTTAGGGGTCAACCGTATCATTCTTTACAAAACCCTAAGAATCGTAACTGAGAATAGCCCTACTATCCATTTAATTTTGCCAAGTCAGTCCTACTCCTTTCACCGAGGCTTACTGCTTCTGTGTCTCCTTAAAATGTTCCATCCTCAATGCTGCTCCTTTAATTCTTACCACCATCAACTCTCGCCTAGCTTACTGGGTTTCCTATCTCTAATTATGCTCCCAGTATTCCAATCCTCTTGACATTGCTGTCAGAGTGATCTTTCTAAAGTACAAGTCTGATCACATCACTCTCTTTAATGCAATCATCATCGCTCTCCTAATAAAAGTTCAAATTCTCTAACATGGCTTGCATGGCAATTTACTACCTGGCCCTATATCTCAATACTTCCCTGTCATAGCTTTGTTTTCCCCACCTCTAATTTCTTCTAGGAAAGACTGTACCTTTTGTATGTGGTATACTTTCACCAATCTGGAGCAGAACTCATCCCCTTGATCTAGCTAATACCTGAATGTCATTCATATCTCTGATCACGTTCCTCTTATGTGACTTCACAGCACATTATACTTAACCCTTAGTACTGCAGTTACTTTATATCATTATGGTGTGTTAATATTTGTCTGTCTTTCTTACTAAACTACAAATCCATTATTTGTCATTGTTTCCCTAGCATCTTACACCCTAGCTGACACACAGAAGATAAAATATAAATATTTGTAAAATGCTTAACCAAGCGATCACATTTTCCTATGGTGATTTTGCTATTATTTAAAATAACCTGAACAATAGTCATGTCTCCACAAGATTAAAGGGACCAAGAATTACAGCTGAAAGTACAAGACTCAACTCTTTCATGTTAATATGGTATTTTCAATAGATATAAATGACAGGAACGTTAAGAATTCCCCAGTTTTTAAATGCAACTCTTGAGAGGTGCTGCATATGGTATCAATAATGAGAATCTAAGGAATACAGAGCACTAACCAGGATGAAATTGGGAAAATTGGCAAGGCTAGGCTCATACATTAGCTAAATGACTCCCTCCTTGAATATCAGCAACACCAACATGTGTTTCATACCCTTGTCAGCAAATAAATTACCATAAATCAAGGATCTTCCAAGATGCAAGAAACAGTCAAAATCTCAAATGTTAAATTACCTAATGTTTTCACAGAGCAATTTCACCAGATTACATAAGTCAATGTGATAACGCTTTTACTGGTCTCCTTTCTAAACCTAGTGAAACAATTGTATTTTTAACTTATCTGAAATATCTTCATTACATCACATGTTCAAAAGGAGAGCACAATATGGCACAAATTTTGATCCTACTAGTATAAGAGTTCATCTGTGATTCACCAGATTCAAATACTTAATATAGCTATTATGATACCCATAAATCCTCTTTATTCTAGGCTAAATACTCTGAAATCCAAGGATAATGTCAAACATGCATTTAAAAATATTAAATTACTATATTACTAATCCTTCCAGATCATTCATACCACCTTTCTTCAATTTCAAATAATTCTTAGTTATACGTAAATACCTAAAACATCTAATTCAAAATAAATTTTAGAAATTTACTCAAATAGATAAAAGACTCATTAATGACGCTATTTTAAGTTCATCAAAAAAAGGAAGGGAAGGGAAAATTCAATAGTAGAAGACCATTTCAAAACTATCACAATATGACAAAAACAAGCAATTAAAATTTAGGACATAAGCAATTGCAAGGTTATAGTATATAATTGAAAAAGAATAATCAAAGAATGATTGTGCCTAACAAAATATTTAAATGCAGAATATAAATAACTAGTATGATAAAATCACTTAAGAGAACAACCTAACATAAATACAATCCTTGAAAGCTTAAATGATTTCGAATTTGAATTTAATTCTGAAAAAATAGCATGGAATCTGAAAAGTAAAATCTACAGATGGAAGTCTAGTACTGTGTGTTTTTACCTCTGGGAGTTGCAGGCTGTAGCAGGATTCTATTCTTACATTACAAATCTGTTGTGTGGGGAGCGGGGGAGGAATAACTGTGTTACAGGGGAAAAAGAATAGAACAAATTGTTGTAAGAACATGTAGTTTTTTAATGTGTAGTTATTCTTTGCAAGTAACCTTATTCTTTAAAGGTTTTTTAAAATATAAATGGACCCATCTATATTTAAAACACCTAATACCCTCCGTGTTTCTTAGTATAAGAATGATCCTGGAGAAGCCACTGTTACTTAACTCACATTATGGTATTTTTTAAAGTCATATCATCATAAGAAAAGTGAGGAATAGATTCTTTTGTATTTTTCCTTCCCCGGCATACACCAAAACACCAATGTGGACCACTATCGAGGAGAGAAGAGCAAGTGGCTAGGACAGCAGCTGTGTTGAAGCTCAGAAAGGACATGCGTTGGCAGATTTGTGAGGTGACGCCTGCAGTACAATGTGCCTAGATCTAGTCTGACTCCTAAAATTAAAACGAAAAAAAAAAATCTGTACTTGATGTTTTGCCTTTTAGGGTTATTTTCCTTCCCACCACACAACGTTTTTGCTTGAGATGTTCTAATATGTCTTAATATGTTGTCACTGGGGGGAAAAATTTTTTAACTTATGAAATAAAGAAATCATGGACAAGACTGACTCACAAATGAGTATGCATCATTAAAACACCTTATAGCTATGTACTTTATTATAGTTTAAAGGCAATTTTTTTCCATTTGCAATTTAAACTCAACTAAAAGTACTTATGATAAACTGTTGTAGTGGATGGCATAAATGTAAATTTTAAAGCAGCAGGAGTAAAGTGAGAACATAGCAAATATGCACAGTTGGAAGAATCAGGGAAGATAATACATATAAGAACAAAATGGAACAAGGTCTGAATGAACTTAGAAGAGGAAGAAAGCAGGAACCCACAGAGTGGGTTTAGGCTTAAATGAAAAGATATGCATACATCTTCGCTTCACATAAGAAAGAGGGACAAATAATCGAAGATCTAGGTATGCTTTTACATGAGATACAGGAAGCAAGAAGTTGACAAAATTGAATCCTTTGTTTTTACAATCAAGTAAAAGGTAAGGTCTTCTGGTAAAAATGAGACGGAAGGAAGGGTCCTTGAACAAAGTGGTGGTGGTCTATATCAAGGCCACCAAACTAAGACCTGTGAGCCAAACTGAGCCCTCAAGCTAAGAATGTTTTTACATTTTTAAAGAATTCAAAAAGAAAACAAAGCAGAATATGTGATACAGACTATATATGGCCCATAAAGCCTAAAATATCTACTATCAGGCCTTTCACAGAAAAAGTTTCCTGACAGCCAGTCTATATAACAGCTGTGAGAGAGAGAAAAATGACTAGAGATTAGAAGGCATAAATTTGCAAAGGCATCCAATTGTATAGCTATCTAATCTTTTCTCCAGCAATGTGATCTTCTCCACCAATAGGAAAAAAAAATAACAGAAGCACTTATGAAAGAAAATTGTCCAGGGCAGGTATTTCAAACACCAAGAATCTGAATTATAGAATATTACTAGCCTATTGGCTCTCACATAAGAAATAAAGCATAAAAAAGTAAAACAATGATCAAAGATTTTAATAACTTTAAGACAGCAGTAAACAAAATGCCACAAGATAGTTCACAATTAATTGCTAAAAGAAGTACTATAATAATTTAGTTTTAAGAACAGACTTTAAACTTTTACTTCTAGCCTAGAAGAGTAATTGGTATAGGATTCACCCTAGCAACTGGAAAACTCAACAAAATTTATGGAACTACTGTTTTCAGATACTAGACAACAGGCAATGCACGACTGTGAGTGAGTGCTATGATTATTCTGGCTTTCTGCTAAATATACTATCCCTTACAATGTAAGGAAAAAACCGCAGCAAAACACAATGGGCTCAAGAATTAGAGGGACAAATTTAAGTTAAGGAAGGCTGAAAAAGCTGAAATTCCTAGGTCAGAACAGAAAAAAGTAAGCTAAGTAGAGAAACGGTTCCAGGAAATTCTATATAAGACCTTTCACAGAAAAAGTTAAACAGAGAAACAGTTCCATAAATTTCTATATAGGACTTTGTGAGTCTTCAAAGGAATACTAAGTTATAAATGCCATGCAGTAAGACTCAAAAAGGTCAGGCAAAGAACAACTACAAAAAGTCTGCAAACTGATCAATTCTCAAACTCACAGGTACTGCAAAATATTCTAGTGCTTGGAAAGCCAACATGAGGAGATATTATTGAACACAGGAACATGCAGCATGGCTCTATGAAGGATTAGGCCTTAATAGTTGGACTACACTAGCCTTACAGTAAAGGTTCTTCTAAGGCTGCCCCAATATAGCTTAAAAACAACCATAAAAGGATCTAGTTGATCCACAAGTAACTTGGCTGCCTGACAGAACATGGTGCGACATTCAGTAAAGGAAGATACAAAATCCATTCACAGTGTTCAAACATCATAACCAGTATTCAACCAAAAATTATTACAAATACCAAGATGCAGCAAGATGATAGAATCAGGAGACAAAGAGATTAAAATATCTATTTCAACTATGTTTAAAGAAAAATATGAACACAAAAGAGAGAAATGCTAACTATAAAAATGGGTCATATAAAACCTGTACAGCTGAAAACAGTATTTGAACTGAAAAATTCTTTAGAAGGGCTTAACAACAGACCACAAAGTACAAAAGAAAAAGAAAAGATTGATGAACCTGGAATGAGAGCAAGCAAAACTACCCAAACTAAACAACAGCAACAACAAAAAAGAACAAAGCCTCAGTGACACGTGTGATAATACTGAGAGTCTAAAATACATGATATTGGAGTTTAAGAAGCAGAATAAAGATGTAAGAAAGAAAAAGTATTTGAGGAAATAAAATAATTTTTTTCAAATTTGATTTAAAAAAAACAAAAACAAATACCAGCAGAGACAGCAACAACCACAACCACCACAGATTCAGGAATATCAGTGAACCAGAAGCAAGGAAGGAGAGTACACACAAAGAAATCACAACAAGGCACAGCATAATGAAACTATAAACACAATGAAATAAAATGGAACTCTTAAGAGGAGTCAGCAAAAAAAAAAAAAAAGACACATAACTGAGGAACAAAGATAAGAATGATCACAGATAACTCATCAGAACCCACGCACACCAAAAAATAACAAAATATTTTTTAAATGATAGAAGAAAAAAGTGTCAATATAGAGCAGTATCAAAAATGAAAGTAAAAAATGAAGACACAAGGAACACACTTTGACAAGAAAAAAAGAAAAAAATTGTTGCCAACAATCCTGCACTACAAAAAATGTCACAGGAAGTTCTTTAGGCTGACGAAAAATAATACCAGAAGGAATCTCTGATGTACAAAAAGAAATAAAGAGTGCTAGAAATTATAAATACACGGATAAATATGAATTTTTTAAAAGTTTGCTTGAAAGATAATTGGCTCTTTAAAACCAAAGTAGCAGCGATATGTTACTATTGTGAAATAAAAAAACAGCACAAAAGATGGATGGAGCCAGCCAGGCACGGTGGCTCATGCTTGTAATCTCAGTACTCTGAGAAGCTGAGGTGGGAGGATCACTTGAGCTCAGGAGTTGGAGACCAACCTGAGCAAGAGCGAGACCTGTCTCTACAAAAAATAGAAAAATGAGTGGGGTTTCATTGTGCGTGCCTGTAGTCCCAGCTACTCAGGAGGCTGAGGCAGGAGGATCACTTGAACGTAGGAGTTTGAGGTTGCTGGGAGCTATGATGAGGCCACTGCACTCTACCCAGGGCAACAGAGTGAGACTGATATAGAAGGGACGAATGGATATCATATTGTAGTAAGGTTCTATCTAACATTACACGTGTTCTGATAGATTACTTATAAGTAGACTGTGGTAAGTTAAACGTGTATCACAAAAACCTAAAACAGCCACTAAAATAAGAAAACAAAAAGTATACCAAAGATAAAATGGATCTGTAAAATTAATCCAAAAGCAGGTAGGAAAGAAAGAAAACAAAATGAACAAAGAATACATGGAACAAACAGAAGAAATGAAAGGTATTAAAGACTTAGACTTACCCATGTAAAAATTATATTTAATGCAAACTAATGTATAACTACACTCTCGTTAAAAGACAAAAATTAAATTGGATTTTAAAAAGCAAAAACAAATCATTACTATCTACAGAAAATACACCTTAAAAACAAAGACACAGATACCTTAAAAGTAATGGGTAAAAAATAATATATATGATGCAAACCATGTAGAACAAACCTAGAATAGCTACTCGATATCAGACAAGGATTATCATTAGGGATTAAGACATACATTTCATAACAACCCAAATGTACATGAACCCAGTAAAAATACATGAAGCAAAAAAAGGAAAAAGTGAAAGGAAAAATTGACAAGCCCATAATTACAGTTGGATATTTCACAATTCCTCTTTCAGTAAAAAGTTAACTTTATTGAAAAAATTAATAGAACAGTAAACAGAAAATCAGTAAGAATAGAGAAGACTTTACAATACTATCATCAACTTAACCTATTTAACTTTAATGGAATACTACACTCAACAATGGGAGAAAACACATTACCTTCAAGAGTACACAAAATATTCATCAAGACAAACCATATTCTGAGCTACTAAACAAACCTAAACAAATTTAAAATTATACCAGGTATGTTCTCTGTCTATAATGGAATTAAATTAGAAATCAATAACAAAAAAACTTTGGAAAAAATCACCAAATATTTAAAAATTGGAAAACACACTTTTAAGTAACTCATGTATTAGCAAAGAAACCCTAGGGAAATTAGAAAACATACTCCACTAGGTAATCTAAAAAACAACCAAATTTGTAGGATGTAGGTAAAGCAGTACTGAGTAAGTATTAGAAAAAAAAAGATTAAAATTAATGAAAGAAACTTTCAGCAAAGTAGAGAAGAAAATATTAAAGAGCAGAAATCAATAAAACAGAAAAAGTACAATAAGAACATTGTTCATTAACAATGAAACCAAAAACTAATTATTTGTAAAGATTAATAAAATTGATAAGCCTCCAGAAGACAATGTCAAATATCAATAATGAAAGATATCATAGATATCTTTTGTACAGATCCTACAGATACTAAAATACAATGAGGAAATAAATTTTAAAAACAAATTGATGCCAATAAATTTGACAACTTAAATATAAACAAATTATTTTAAAGATATTAATACTTACCGAGAAAACAGACACAGAAAAAATAGAAAATCTGAACCTATTACCTATTAAATAATTTGAATTTATAATTAAATACTTTAAACATAAAACCTCCTGACTCAAATGTCTTCTCTAGTGAATTCTATCAAATATTTAAGAAAAGATTAACACTGATCTTACAAAAAGTTTTTCAAAATTAAAGGAATATTTTTGAACTCATTTTATGAGTCCAGCACTGTCCTGATTCCCAAACCAGACAAAAGCATTACAATAAAGGAAAATGACAGAGCAATATCCCTTTTGCACATAAAGGCAAAAGACTTTTCCAATAAAATCATGCAACATCTAAAAGAGTAATCTATCATGACCAAGTAGAGTTTACCTCAGAAATGCAAGGTTGGCTTAATATTAAAAAAATCAATCTATGTAGTCACAGCTACATGGGAAGCTGAGGCAGGAGGATTGCTTGAGCCCAGCACTTTGAGTCTAGACTGCACAACATACATAGTGAGACCTTATTTCTAAAAAAAATAATATGTAATTTAACATTTTAACAGATTAAATGAGAAAAACTGTATGAACTCTCAGTATATGCCAAAAATCTTTTAAAAATTTTATATACATTCCTGATAAAAATTCTCAACTAAGAAAAGAAACTTTATCAACCTAAAAAACGGAATCCATCAAAACCCTACCTATAACATCAAATTAAACAGTGAAAGAGTGAATGCAGCCAGGCACAGAGGCTCATGTCTGTAATCCCAGTACTTTTGGAGGCCACGGTGGAAGTTTGAGACCTGCCTGTGTAATATAGCAAGACCACATTTCTACAAAAAATAAAAAATTAGCCAGGCCTGGTGGCACATGCCTGTAGGCTCGGCTACTTGGGAGGCTCAGGCGGGAGGATCCCCTGAGGAGTTCAGGCTGCAGTGAGCTATGATTGGACCGTTACAGCACTCTAGCCTGGACAAGAGTGAGACCCAGTCTCTAATAATAAGAAGAAGAACAACAACAACAACAAAAATAAATAAATAAACAAACAAACAAATAAAACAAAAATAAACAAACAAACCAAAAAATAAAAACAAAAACTGAATGTTTTTTCCCCAAAGGTCTGGAAAAAAGCAATTATATCTGCTCTCAGTATTTCTACTCAACACAGTACTTGTGATCTTCACTATGGGAACAAGGCAAGACCAAAAAAGGTATTTAGATTAAAAAGGATGACATAAACTTCTATTCATTCAAATATAATTCTGTAAGAAGATGATAAACAATCAAGAAAAAGAGAATAAATGAGTTTGACAAGATCATAAAGTTTAAGTTCAACATACAAAATTCAATCATATTTTTATATAAAATCAAAATTTTAAAATACTATTTATAATAGTATCAAAAATGTTATGAGTCCAGTATTGTCCAGCTTGACACATGTGCAAAACCTCTACACTGAAAAATACAAAATATTACTGAGAAAAATTAAAGACAAACTAAATAAATGGAGAGATATACAATGTTTAAAGACCAAAACACTCAATATAAATATATGAATATTCCCCAACAGATCTATGGATTCAATGTGATGCCAATCAAAATGCCAGCAGGTATTTTTTGGCTTCCATATGAGATGTAGAAAACCAGGAAGAACAAAGCTTACATTCTGACAACAAAAAAGAACAAAGGGAAAACAAAGAAATAATCTGCAAATAGAAACTTTTCTTGAACTCATTAGAACTGAGGTTTACAAGACAATCAATCAACCCAAACTCTAATGAAAGACAGATGCCTTGAAGGACGTATGGGACATGAGCACTTCAGGACCTGGGAAAGACAATACTGGACACTGGTAAAAATAATTCAGCTAAAATTGCTAATGAATTGCAAAAAGGCTAAATGGGTGCCAGCAAGAAAATACAGAACCCATAGAGTCCACAGACACAAAGGGAATTCATACCCATTCACAGGTTCTTTTCCACAGACCTCACCAGCTGTTCACCAAAAAAAAAAAAAAAAAAAATACCGAGTGCCCAGTAAAAGGCCTGAGAGAGCATCCCCATGGTGCAGGCTTGGGAGAGAAGAACAGCAGCCACTGAGAGAAATGCATGAAATCTAGCCTGGATTCTTTCTACCGTCTTTAATATGATGGGGTGGGATGGAGAGACTTAAACTACTGAGGGAGGGGTAATAGACCTTGTCACTCTTTGGACATTGTTGAAAACCCTTTAGAACTAGAAGGAAACAGGAAAGAAAAAAAAAAGAAATCCTGAAGCCCTGTAGGAGGAAAAGGAATTCACCCTATACGTGGAAGTAGGGGAGGGACGCTGAGAAGTCCCATTCCCAAAACCCAAGACACAGTGGTTGCCCAGTCTATTACAGTGGCTGTATTGCCACATTTGATACAATAATGAATCTAGATAGAGATGGTGGCAATCTCGGCAGTACAGGCTTGAGTGAGCCAGACTGTCTGGCAGCTGCAATTTGTTTGCATAGTTTGCAGTACCAAAAAAAGATATTTTTAATCTGCCAATCTTCTAACAGGCAGACCTGAAGGTTAAGCTATTGCCAACAGGCCAGGAGTCAGTAAAAATATAACAAGGTTAATCAAGGAAAGTATAGGTCAGAGCTATGAGGATGGAGTGATCCTACACACTCTGTATTCTATAGCTGGCATTGACCCTTAACAGCTGTATCAGCTTTTAACTTGGCTGAACCATCAGTGAAACAGTCCCAGGTATTTACAAGAATTTCTATAAATTGAAGGCCCCAATGAGCCAGTGACTTCAGGTGGCAAAGTGACAGAGAAGTTTTTCCCCAAAAACGGTACCTTTTACTTCTTCACAAAAACAAAATCACAGTAAGGCCAGGCCAGCTGCATTTCTGAACACATCATTTTCATTTGATCAATGAGGTCTACTGGGCCCTTCCTCATTAACCATCAAGTCTGAGTTAATCTACCCCAAAAGTCAAGTCTTTTTTTTTTTTTTTAAGAGACAGGGTCTCGTTCTGTCACCCAGGCTGGAGTTCAGTGGTATGATCATAGCTCACTGCAGCCTTGAACTCCTGGGTTCAAGTGATCCTCCTGCCTCAGCCTCCCAAGTAGCTGAGACTTACAGGCGCATGCCACCATGTCCATCTAATTTATTTTTGTAGGGTCTCACTATGTTGCCCAGGCTGGTCTTGAACTCTTAGGCTCAAGTGATCCTCCCACCTTGGCCTCTCAAAGTGCTGGGATTATAGGCATGAGCCACTGTGTCCAGCCAGGTATTTCATTTTAACTAGAACTTAGCATTAGGCTAATAGCTATCCTCCTTTTCAAAAGAGGTGTACTTGGTACCTGGGTCAGGCAGGTGGCACTGCTGTACTGTGAAATGGCCTGAGTTCCCCAGTAGCCACCAAGCCTTTAGCCAAAAGCTGTGATTTTCTTTCCTTCTGGGCTGATACATATTTTTATTCTTATTTTTTTTGCTGGATCACCCAGGGAAGGGACAGGAGATCACCTCTCTACATGCAGCAGCCCATGAATGGGAGAGTCTCCTCTGGATCTATAAGCATTCACAGTAAAAGAACATAAAAATTATCAATATCAATTATACATTTAGCAAAGGAAGCCAAAACAACAATACACTGAATAGGCCCAGAGGCTCAACCTACATTTTAGCTTTTTTGAATTTGAGTGTTTTTCTCCCCTGCAAGAACACAGACCAAGGAATTTAACACATGCATAAAAGGGACTACAGTCATAGCTGCCAGGAGACTACATTATTTCCTTACCAGGAGCATGGGGAGTACAGGGTAGTGGGGGAGGCTAGCCTGCAGAGGAGGGCTATGGTGGTAGGAAGACTTCTCTTTTCCTTTGGCTTCTCACTCCAGGGTGGTGTCACTTCCTCCCTTGCATACCCGAAGCTCCTGCAAGCACCTAGGCCTCCGGTTCTCTAATTTGTCCCTGTGCATGCTGCTACAGCTCCACCCTACAACCCTCAGTACCTTCAGCTTCCCTTGCTACCTACTGAGCTTTTTCCCCACATGACTACGTAGGAGGGTAACTTGGGCATCTCTAGTCAACAGAGCTAGAAAAGTTTGAATTCCTCTCCCTCCTGAGGTTTCCTACCATACTTGGCATTTATCTTAAGCAGCTGAGGTTAGCGTAGAGGGAAAGAGAAGAATCAGAGAGCACAGAGGGAAAGAGCAGCTATGTACCAATAAGCAAGATTTTGCACTTACATTCAATTTCAAGTGGCTGCCCACTCAGACTTGACAAATGAACTTATAATATATTGAGTCTACCCAAAGCTCTGCATCCTCATTGCTGGCACCTTTTATTTTAGCTCTGAAAAGCCCTTGATTCAGGAGCTACAACCATACTGTCTTTTGCCTTAGGCCACTGAGGGCTCCTTAACAGAATAAAGTTCTTTCCTCCTCCAGACTAGAGAGTGAGCAAGAAACAAAGCACCATTTGAGTAGCTTCATTTAATTCTATCTCTCACTGCTCAGCCTCAAAAAATTCATTACTCTCTACTATCCCACCACTTAAACAAGAGCATTTGCTACTGGTCTCACATCCCCTAAATTGGTCCACAACAACCCTGTCCTTTCTCTTGCAGGAAGCCACATCCCTGTCAACATCACATCTCTGTCACCAAAAGTGTAAAAAATTATTAACGGTCTAGGATTTTACCCTACTTATGAGCTGTGACGCTTGCCTGTTACAATTTCATGGATGCTGGCAGAACATATAATATGCCTGGGTCAGAGACAAAGGACTTTATTACCCATGATACAACAAGCAGTATGAGCATCATGTCATTGACAGTTTACCTTGCCCCTCCAAGTGCCCCTGGCAGAGGGACCTAGGTGGATGCTCTGTATACTGTGGGTTTCCATCACAGATGAAGAACACTGAGCTTGGGAAATACGCCATTCTTATAACAAGCAAAAGCAAGTCTGCTTGTAAGTTCTTTGTCTGGTGTCATTACTGCATCCCTTGAGGTTGCTAGTTAAAAATACAACCCTGATAAATGGACCAGGTAAAGAGCATTGAGGGCTTTGCATTCTTGGCAGACCCAGCAAGAACATTCAGGGATGCTCAGGGCTTCTGGTGGATGGCTTCTCCCAGCACACTACTATGCAACCTAATACCAGAGGTCCTAGGCAATATAAGAAGGCAAGGAAATAAATAAGTCAAACATGTTTCAGAAAGAACTCAGCTATCTCTACTTGAAAACAACGTTGTCTACATAGAAAATACCATGGAATTCACAAAAAAAAGCTCCCAACACTAATATATGAGTTTAGTAAATTTGCGGTATACAAATTCAATATACAAAAACCAATCATATTTATATGTATTAACAATAAACTGGAATTTTTTTAAAAAATAAGGTGTCACTTCAATAGCACTAAAGAAATGAAATAATTAAATACAAATCTAACAAAATATGTGTAGGATCTACAGGCTAAAAACTAAAAGACACTGATAAATCAATGAAGCCCTAAAAATAATAGAGATACTGTGTCCATAAGTTATAAGACTCAATATTATTAAGATGTCAGTTCTCCCCAAATTGACGTAAAGATTGTCTGCAGTATCAACCAAAATAACAGAACTTTTTGTAGATATTATAACCCTAAAGGGAGATTAGAAGGTAGCAATAACTGAAGATATATTGCTGAATATATCTAGCAGAAAGTCACCAGTGATCATAATCTCTAAGATTACTAGTAAACCCTTAACATGCATTCATTTTCCCAAATGGATGAACCAATTACCATAGTGGATGTTACTTAGTCTACAGTGGAACTACTGCCTATAGAACACTACTATTCTCTGGCCCCACACACAAAGATTGGCAGCCTTCTTACAAAAGCATTATGTACCTAACTAGTATCAATAATAGACCACTAAATCATAGGCAGCCATTCACCAGAGCATAAGACTCATAATAACACAAAAAACGGGACTTGACATAGCTTTGTTAAATATATAATCTAGTTGATAAAACTGACTTGGCCTCAGGACACAAAATGAATTTGATTCTGTATAGTAACTTAGAGTGGGAGAATTATACAAAGAAAAGGAAGCAACAGAAAAGAGAAACCAATGGCAGGGGTGGAAGCACAAAAATGGCTATTTGTGCAATTCTTTGATTAAAATGTAAGAAAAAAAAATCAACAAAATCTGTAATATTTAAGAATGCAAAAAAGAGTCTAAACAGCCAGAGAACTGCGGTGGAGATAATATTTTGGAAAAGGCTCTGAAGCAGACAAGTCCACAGTAGTAGAACAGAGAGCGGTTAAACTGCAGTAACAGTCGCAGTGTCCAAAGTCTAGGTTTGGAAGAGAAAATGTAAAAAATGCTATGTATTTTATAATGTATGTGATGCTGGCAAATGACCTATAAATACATAATGATTTTTCACACTATGTATTTATAAATTGGAAAATTTTAAATGGCAAACTTAGATGAGGTAGATAAGGATGGGGAAGAATGGCTTGTGGAATTTTTTGTTAAGTTTATGCCATTCTGATGCATGTGCTTTATCCAATATAATCAGTTTTTAATTATTCTCTCACAGAAAATGAATCACCAATGTTGTTGACTCTCTACTACCTTAGCTGCTCCCCACTTGATGGAGCTTTCAGCAGATGGTCCATTTCTATTTTGCTAATAAAACATTTGCTGAAAGAAATTTAAAGTTGAGAAGCCAAATGAAATTTCTGAATTGGCTTTAAATTGAAATAATCCTTTCTTCCATGGTCTCCAGTATCAGAAAGAATTCAGAGTTTACTATGTTAAGTATCCATTGAAAAAGCACTCTTGAAGCAATATAGTTTAAAAAATAATTTTCAGCAATTAGAAACTGCTTTTGCATATATACTTTGCAAACTGTTTCAAAGCATTTTCAGTTATGGTTAATTCCAGTATTAGTTGACTTTGTTACTTACAAACTCAAGAGAATCATCAAAAATATAGCATGAGAGGTAACCACAAGCAGGGTAAGAATGATTTGCTATGAATAATGCAATGTAAATATAACAATAAATTACTCTCTCACAGTCACAGTTGTCTAAACTTAAGACGACGAACACATAAAAACTAAAAATCAATGACTCCACATATCAGGAATTTTAGGAATTAAAACAGATATGTAATCAAAATATTTGTAGCTGAAAAGAAAATCACGACTTTTGAAAAAGGATTTTAAGTGAGCTGTATTTTGGGGTTAGATTTATATCTATTGGTTAGTTGTCAGAAAAGCCAAACTGCTTTCCCAGATTATTAATTAAATAAAAATTTAACATATAAGATTATTTTATAACATAAAATTTGGTTTTAAATCACCAATTGTAGCATTTTCCAAAATTAATATCCTATATGAATACAAAATATATTAAATGCACAAGTGTGAAAATCTGTGTTACTATGGAAACAAGAATTTTTGTAAATTCTGATATATGTAATTTGGTATTAATTTATTTCATGAAAATAATATAATCTGATTCTAAATCCAGTGGTTTAGATATTTGCATATTTGTTAAAAACAGGGGAATTTAGGACTACCCTGTTAAGATTTCAGAGAACCTTGTAATCACCAAATCAATTTGTGGTTTTTAAAAAGAAATAATATTGTAACTAAACATTGTATACAAGAAATTGCTGTTTGTGATATTTTACATATTCTCAGCAAGTCACTTGTACAGAAAATAAAGAGCAATGTCCATACTTGAGCTTTTCTGCTACCCTTACTGCTTACAGAGACCCCCAGATTTTGTTTTTGTAAAATAATCTGAATAGAACTTGGAAATGTTGTCTCACAAAGGGTTAAACAAAGCACAGAAATATACTTCAACAAAAAGAATGAAAGCTATACCGTGACCCAAAAAAAGCTTCACTTGCCAAAAGTTATATACTAATAAGTTGTGACTAAACCCATATCATCCAATTCTATGTCTCAAGTACCTTCATTTACAAAGAGAGAGAGCCAACTACATAGTGGGGTAGGGTTGCAGAATTCTAACACTGACTCTGCTGCTAATCTACTTAGACTTTTTGAAGTCAGTAAATTTCTCTGTGCTTTGGTTTCCTCTATTATATGGGGCTATTTTGATGGTAAACATAAGCAAATACTTGAACTTTTTGGCAGAAAAACACTATATATATTTCCACTATGTTAATAATTTCCTCATCCCCACCCTCAAGTTTCAACTGAGGCTAACATGTTTTCCTGGGTTTTCGTTTTAAGTTTAAAATAACATTGTGTGTGTGTGTGTCTCTGTGTGTGTGTGTGTGTGTATCAGCCATCTTTTAACATGGCTATCATTCTAACAAGATTCTTTTCCCCCAACTTTCGAAATGCATAAAAATAGCACAGCATTTTCATTTTTAGTATTATCAAAGCCTTGCCACCCAAAGCTGTGCACAATATTTTAGAAATTCACAACGAAATATTCCACATTTCTCTCAATTTCTACAGAAATGCAATTAAAAATTCATACACTAGTTAGCCATTTCCCTATAAAGCTTAAATACTACCAGTGTAAGATTATAAAAATGCATATTTCTTTTCAAAATTATAAGAGAATAATTCCAATTATAAACAAAAAACCTAACATACATTTGGAAAAATGAAGATTAATAGTCCTAACATAATGGATATATGATGATTAATATTCTAATAATTCAGCCATCTGCAATGTCTTCCATTTTGTCAAGAGATATAGAATCCAGCCACTTTATATACTTAAGTCCAAAAAAAAATTATCCTCACTATTAATAGAAACTTATTTATAGGTAACTAAAATTGATAGAAAATTTAATGCTAAAATATTTTAGATTCATTATTTAAACTATTGTTTTTATTTTGAAAGTATATCATAAAATAATTTAGCTTTACAACTTACAGACATGTAACTTACTTTTTCCTTTACCAGATATATTTACTAATAACATTAACATGCAGCTACATATTTAATATAATATTTAAGAAGTAGTAATCCACTCAGAAATGTGCCCAGGTCAAAAACAGAACTAGCCAATTGACGTAAAATATTATGGCAAATGATCAGTATATACCTACCAAATGAAAGGGTTACCAAAGGAGAAGACCAAGTAGTAATCTCCAAAAGTAATGCAAATGATTAAAGTTTTAACCCTGAGACTATGCTATCAGCAATGAAATTTTAAAATATATATATTTTAGGGTATAATCACTTTAGATTAATTTGATTAATATTTTGAATGAATGGATACTCAAATGAATGAGTACTTAAGTCATGACAATGTTTAACACCTTGAGACGTTCACAACAATTTGGAATACACAGAGAAGATGACTTGAATACAAACAAACTAGTTGAAATTCAATGTGGCTCACAGTAAAGATGCAGTGGGTTTCTATTTGTAGAACAAAGAATCTCAACCAAAAACATATATAGACTAAAATGTTCTCAAGTGAGATTATCAAGGCTTTAAAAAGAATATATACTTTTTACTATGTAAGTCTATCTTGCTCCCCTACCTTACTGAAATTTTTAATGTTTGGCATAAGTGACCAACAAACCAGAATAGAACATACATTTTTAAAATACTAATTTAAACATATTCTATTTAAGAAAAACATACAACCACTTATAAATTTAATCTTTTTTTAAAAAGCATCCTTATATAAAACAGTGGGGGGGGGGAATCCCTGCTATACATATGAAGCACAGTTTAAGCCCAATACAACTGACCAATCAAAATTAGTGAATGCACTGCATCTCTCTGCAGTGGAGAGAAGCGACAAGGTAGGCTGTCATTCTGCAAAAGCTGCCCAGAACAGGCTTTCCTCTGAAAAGCAGTGCCGTTCCTTTTTGGAAAGACTGAATCTAAATGTTGTCTCTGGAGACAAGAAGCCTTCAGTATGTTAAATTACTTTCATTATGTATTTTCAGATGCTTATTGATTCCACAGTAGGAAGAGTGAGAGACTGCAGCAGCCTCTAAGCAGCACTACATGTTCCATACATTAGCAGTACTGCTGAAACAATGGCACAGTACAGACACATATTTTCATTAAGGTCATTTTCGAAGAGATGTTTATGACCCTCTTCCCCCAGTCCTCTACTAACAAGTGAACAAAATGAATCAATCAAAACTGGAAATGCTTCAACTACATCAAGAATTTATCAAATCTTTAGCAGAGGTAAGATGTGTTCCTTATTATAGTATACGGCTGCTTCTGAACCGGCATAGTGGGGTAAAATTACTTTGAAAATTTTCAGCCTAAATTTTAAGAGTTTGTTTAATTCTACTTATTGCTAAACATGTATTTTTAGATCTATTTCTTTTAAGATATAATTTAAATGAAATTTTTTAGGCTGTACTGTTAAATACAAAAGATATTCTTTGTTAATTCATTACGAAGACATCAGCTTTTAAGTCACTTCAGACATACTAAATATTCTTAATGTAATCAGTACAGTTTTACTCAGATGTTCAAAAAATGCTTGTACTTCTTAAAAGAACCAGGTTTGCTATTCAGTTGTTTCAGCTGTTATTTATTACTTAATTTTATATTATTGGGGATGTTTATTGAAGATATTTAATTTGCAGTTACATTTTTGTATTACCTTTTACATTTCAACTACATAATTCATCAATGGAAATTTATAGTATCTTATCATGGAATCTGTTTTAATGAGTTAAAATTCAAACCATGTGTTAATAATTAAGCAAATTACAATATTTTTACAGCAAGAGATGTTCAATTTATTACAAAGAGGGAATGACAATATGTTTAGTGTATGCTAACTGCTCATAATCTCTGAAAATACAGGTTAGCTTCTAAGATGAGAGCAGAAATTAGTTTAAAATATACAGCTTTTCACTCACAGTTACATTTGAAATGTTAACTCAATTTTTAAATAATATATACAATCTTTATTAGGAAAAGAATCTTTTATATAAAGAAACTCTTCACTTTATGCATATAGCTGTGGCTCTAGTAATACAGCTTATTTTAATAACAAATATTGTTTGGTTTTAAAATAAACAAAACTAAGGTAACTTTCAATTAATTGGAAATTATTAAAAACCCTACTTCTTAACCATTTTTTTTCTTTTCATAAGGGTCCACAGCAGCTAATTCAATATTTACAACTGATAATATGAAGAATGAAATTGACTGAGAATCTCCCTAGCTGTCTGAACCACGAACTGCAAGATATTTCTGCATTATATGATTTTAAGACATTAAGGAGTTAAAACCAGGGAAAAAGTCTACATTACTGTTGGAATATAACAAATGGACAGCATCCTAAGAAGATACTACATAAAATAACCACAGAAAGAAAAATAACACAGCCATAAAAGCTGAAAAAACAAAATGGTGAGCATTTTTAAAGAAGTTGTTCATACTTTAACATACCAGAATTGTGGAAGCTACTGATTCTTGAAGAAATAATGAAACATGAATTTCCAAAAGGAAAATGACATACTTTATCAGCAAGCAAGATGAAGCTTTAACAAGTGTTTTCTGCACTAGATATTCAGATATTCATATCAATTGATGTGGACTAATGGATTTTTCCATCTGAGTTTTATGACCAATTATGCATCCTCTTCTAATGAAAACAAACCAAATTAAGTGGCAGATGGTTTTTATCAAAAGAACATGGACTGGATTTATAATATAAAGCAAGTTATGTGATCAAGAAATCATTTCAAAATAATAAGGACTGCTATAGAAACAGATTTATAATTGTAACAAAAGGATGTCTAAATACATTTTAGAAGTTAGAAACCTTATGTTTCCTTTTTTGCTTTCACATATTCTGGAAAATAAAGAGACTATCATATACTCCCTCAAAGGGACACATAATTCCTATCATTTGAGGAAGTTTCTCTTGGTCGTGACTTTTTAAGGCAAAACAAACACAAATATGTACTGTTTTTAGAAATCCATCAGCCAACTAAATCTCATAATTCATGCAGTTGAAGTATTGGAGAGAAAATGAGAGAATTCCTACAAGACATGAAATAAAACACAGCTACTTCACTGTTGTCAGGTAAAAAGTCATGTCAAAATCTGTGAATGACATCATGTATCAATTTGTGAAAAACTGCCATAGTGAGACAAAAGGCCCATAAGGCAACAGCAAACAGGTAGGTCAGAAGATGCATGCACCCACCACATTGTTTAACATTTACACAAGAATAGAATCATGCTCTAGAGGAGATGCATTTTTCCTAATGATCATCTAACTTGACATCTCTTGGTTTACTGAAGTATAAATCTAGGCCAATGTGACAAAGATCTAATGTTTAATCTGTCAGTTGAGAAAATTTGGCACACTCAAAATTTTCCATTTTTATAGGATTTCAATTTTAGCTAAGACTTTCATTTACTCAAACATTTCTCTAGTAATACTTTATATCAACTCAAAAGAAGTAATGTTATCATTTATGTTTCTGAAATACTACCCCAAAAATAATATGCATAAATAAAATTGTATTCTAAAACTTGTCAAAGGGTAACATCAAGTAAAGGTTAACATGAATTTTAAAGATTAATTTTTATAATGTATGTTTGAATATGGTTTTGCAGTTGAAATGCTGTACTTGAAATGTGAAATATAGTTGGTTGTATTTCATATTTTAAACTGAATATATTGATTACTGACAATTTAGCCCAGAACATCAGACATTATTTTTATAAATTACTCTAAAACCCTATAAATTAAAATATAGATTTGCATGAATTAGTAAGAGTTTGTTTTTTTTTAAATTTTCTTCAAAATTACACACTGCGTGATGTATACAAAAGGTTTCCCAAGTAATATGTAACTTTAAAAAGTTCCTGAAAAAATGGGCTTCATATACTCCTTTTCCCAAAAATTTCATCTTTTACTTTAAAGGTTCAGTTTAAACAAAATCAACTGATATATTATTTTATACTACTTTTAAAATGGCTATTTCTTAATATGATATTTAATTTCAATTTTCTCCTTCCACAAGATACAAGAGGGTGTGGTCACAAAATAAATCATTCACAGGAGTGATTAGTGCTCTTTTACCAAGCTTTGTGATTTTCTACTTTAGCATAAAGTTCCTTTTCTTCTAATTTTTATAAGTTTGCCAATTGTAAAGTTCAGTGAGCATTTTAACTGTGATATATGAAATACTTAGCATTTGCCTATTTCTGTGGGAAATAACTCCAAAAATCCCCAAGCACATTGTAGACTTCTGAATATGAAATTCAATTTCACACTAGTACTCCGTACCATTTATCATTTTCAATGAACACTTGTCCTGTTCATTTGAAATCTCATGGGAATAATTACACCTATAATCATTGGCTAGAGCACATTAAAATACCATTTATTTCTTACCTAATCATATTTTTAATGAAATTTTAAAACAGTGGGCTAAAATTAGTTTTGTATACTGGGTAGCTTTTTTATACAAAAATATACTCTATCTCAAGTAATGAGCTTAAAAATCCAAATGAGGAACACCCTTTAGTATATTAAATAATTTTACACTACAGGGGGAATTTTCCATACAGTTATTTCTTCAAAAGGATAACACAGTTTTCATTTACATCAAAACAATGCAACCTGGATGTTTCTTAATTCCATATTTTTCATTAATAGTTTACAAACTAAAAATTAAACTCAGTATACAATAAAGATTTTTAACAAGGAACACCTGTTTTATACATCATTTAAATTGCCAAATATCAAATAGTTTATTCTATTTCACTTTCTAGGGAAAAAAACCGACTGCTCCAAAAGAATGTGTTTTTCTCCCGTTCTGGAAATCAACATGCAGTCTGAATCTAACATTACAGTGCGAGATGACATTGATGACATCAACACCAATATGTACCAACCACTATCATATCCATTAAGCTTTCAAGTGTCTCTCACCGGATTTCTTATGTTAGAAATTGTGTTGGGACTTGGCAGCAACCTCACCGTATTGGTACTTTACTGCATGAAATCCAACTTAATCAACTCTGTCAGTAACATTATTACAATGAATCTTCATGTACTTGATGTAATAATTTGTGTGGGATGTATTCCTCTAACTATAGTTATCCTTCTGCTTTCACTGGAGAGTAACACTGCTCTCATCTGCTGTTTCCATGAGGCTTGTGTATCTTTTGCAAGTGTCTCAACAGCAATCAACGTTTTTGCTATCACTTTGGACAGATATGACATCTCTGTTAAACCTGCAAATCGAATTCTGACAATGGGCAGAGCTGTAATGTTAATGACATCCATTTGGATTTTTTCTTTTTTCTCTTTCCTGATTCCCTTTATTGAGGTGAATTTTTTCAGTCTTCAAAGTGGAAATACATGGGAAAACAGGACACTTTTATGTGTCAGTACAAATGAATACTACACTGAACTGGGAATGTATTATCACCTGCTAGTACAGATCCCAATATTCTTTTCTACTGTTATAGTAATGTTAATCACATATACCAAAATACTTCAGGCTCTCAATATTCGAATAGGCACAAGATTTTCAACAGGGCAGAAGAAGAAAACAAGAAAGAAAAAGACAATTTCTCTAACCACACAACATGAGACTACAGACATGTCACAAAGCAGTGGTGGGAGAAATGTAGTCTTTGGTGTAAGAACTTCAGTTTCTGTAATAATTGCCCTCCGGCGAGCTGTGAAACGACACCGTGAACGACGAGAAAGACAAAAAAGAGTCTTCAGAATGTCTTTATTGATTATTTCTACATTTCTTCTCTGCTGGACACCAATTTCTGTTTTAAATACCACCATTTTATGTTTAGGCCCAAGTGACCTTTTAGTAAAATTAAGATTGTGTTTTCTAGTCATGGCTTATGGAACAACTATATTTCACCCTCTCTTATATGCATTCACTAGACAAAAGTTTCAAAAGGTCTTGAAAAGTAAAATGAAAAAGCGAGTTGTTTCTATAGTGGAAGCTGATCCCATGCCTAATAATGCTGTAATACACAACTCTTGGATAGATCCTAAAAGAAACAAAAAAATTACCTTTGAAGATAGTGAAATAAGAGAGAAATGTTTGGTACCACAAGTTGTCACAGATTAGGGAAAAGTTTAAGTTTCACCAAATCCACATTCAGATGAGTTTTAAATTTAACTTGTAAAAAAATGAAATTACTGCCAAATATAAGAAAAAAATTTAAGTATTGGTTATGTTGTAAATTTTCAATGTGAATGTCAATTAGATTAGGTCATATATATTCAATTTCTTCATTACTTAATGTATTTGTTGCATGGCAGTTTGTTAAAGTAATATATGTATATTTTGTCAATATTATGTCCACCAGAAGATATTCATGTAAGTCATATTTTCTAAAGAATAAATACATAGCCTTAAAACAGTGTATAACTTTAAAATGTAACTGACATAGGTATCCTTGCTTTCTTTTTTTTTTATATATATAAAGCATATTGTTTCTAAGCCACAAACTACAGATATATTTGTATGGTAATAACTGAATAGCATTTTAACATAAAAGCAAAAATTATGGACTCAAAACAATGAAAACAATCCAGGATTTTCTGTACCACTATATTATGTTTCCTGGTATACTATACTTAATGTTATATTTGACATATCAAAAATAATGAACTATATATAAAACTTTATTTTTTCTTTTGAATGTAGAAAATCATAGTGTTTAACAGGATTTTAATATCCATGAGCCAAAAAACAATCCTGTATACGTACACCAAGATAGGGAAACTTTAAAATTCAAGTTTACTATGAAAAAAATATTGATTTTTCTAAGATCAAATAATATACAAATGAACCTACAATAAAGGGAAGGAATAATACTAAAGTACCAGCCTCTTTCTTCCTTCCTCACTTTGCTTGAGTCTAAGCCAAATGCTCTGGATTAACATAATGCACTGGTAAAAAACCAGTACATTAAAATAAACCAATTTCTGAACTTTATTCAGTTCAGCCTTTTGTATAACAGAAGTTAACTATCCAAATCTGAATACCAGGAGGGGGAAAAGAAAAGAGAGATTTTATTTATATCATTGCAGAAAAGCCTAACAAAGCCAACTTTTCTAATTTTAGATACATAGCACTTTAGAGTAATACAATTTACACAATGTTCCTACGCAATCATAGCTCCCAAGTATTTCAAAATATAGTAGTTCTATTTCCACTCCGAAAATCATTAAAGCAACAATAAACCTTGTCATTTTTTCTACCCTACCACCACTTAAGTATCTTTGATTTCCAATCCCTGAATTCATCTTGAAAAACTATGAAATTACCAACCCTAACTATAGATTATAAGGATTGAGATCTCATATCAAACAAATATTTTCCAATTATTATAATGTAACATTCTATCAGTGAGTACTAATATCATTGGGTCAGAAAATTAGCAATAAGTTACTTAAAGTAGGCAAATACTACATTATAACTGGTTAGCTGGACAACTTTTATTCTATTTTTTAACACTGTATTCACTAAACCAAGTGGCAACTCATTTTTCAATAAAAAAATTATGTCCAACAATTCAATGATATATATGATTTTTACATAAATAAAAGAGATTCAATCTGGTTTACTAAATACTCTAAATCTATGGAGAAATGAATACTATGCAATAGCTTGAACAAACTGAGGTTACATGGCAAATTAAGCAGTGATTTACTGCTGATAAGGAAATTAACTTATTGTCAAATCTTGGTAAAAACCCAGTTTCCTTCTGCCTTATTTTCTACTGTTTTACAGAAATAAAAAATGCTTCAGTTTGATAAAATGTAGCATAAACAAGTAAGACATATGTTTTGAAACCCTGAAGAGAAATTAACACTTCGTGTATAAACATGTATAAACGTTTTCATTTGATAAATACATCTGGCACAGCAATATATCATTTAAACATATATTCATTAAAAAACTTCAAAATGAATTTTGTGCTTGGACTCTCAAGCATGTATTAAAATTTTAATATCTAGTTTTATAATATTAATAAAAATTAGACTATTTTTAGAGCTTTCATATTTAAAAAAAAAAACTTTATGTTTTAAATATTTTTACTCTTTAGGTTTATAAGCATGCCAAAGAACTCACTCAGTATAAAAACAACGATTTCTAATATATTTGCCTAAATTGTTTTCATGCTTTCTTGTTCTCTGTAATAAGAAATTAAACAAAATAAGAAATAAATGTCAATATTATATAACATTGCCCTTCAAACTACTATTATTTCCATACTTGACATTGGAGCACACATTTAACAAGCATTTTTGCTCATCTGTAATGATCTTTCAGGTATACAAAGGGCACCAATTGATTTACAACAAAGAAAATTCATACCTACTCTTAGCTTCTTATTAGCTTCTATTAGATTTTTAATGTGCTAAATAGCATGTAATATGTAAACCAATATTTATGTGTTAAAACTTCAGCTTTCAAAAAGTCACAAATATACTTGTAACTACTGACCTCAGCTTAAGAATGAGAAGCTTAAACAATTTTTTTAATTTAATGCTTGTTCTGTGAAAAGATGAAATATTTTTATTTTCTTAATGATGGGCTCCACTCCAGTGTGCAAACTTTTCACTTTATTTCAAATAATTTTGCTTTAAAAAAAATTAATACTAGTT
This sequence comes from Avahi laniger, assembly GCA_963575035.1. Lineage (NCBI taxonomy): Eukaryota > Metazoa > Chordata > Mammalia > Primates > Indriidae > Avahi > Avahi laniger. The sequence goes on from CAUYSK010072771.1 coordinate 30,806, forward strand.
TTTCTTGTTAGAATGAAAATCAAAAAATGCAAAAGCAAAAGAGACAACAGTAAACTCAATATGGGATCTTTCTTAAAACTATATTTTTCTATCCATATGCTATAAATCACAGACATACATATCAATTTGTATATAGTTAATTGTGTCAAGTCTTCAAAACAATAGAAATAAGAACTATTTTTAAAACCAACCAAAGATGAGCTCAACAAGATATGAAAATTTTATTTGCTTTTTCAGATTTTTGTTGTTGTTAATTTAGGAGGTTATTATTCTACTATTACCCAATACATATTCAAACCTATTATGGAGACTGAATTATTTATAATTATGCTCTTTTAAAAATGCCATTCATAATAAATCTATATTTTTCACCCATGCTAAGTCAATTTTTAGGTATGTGGTCTATTTTTTCATCCCCTAAATAAAATTACAGTAGTCTCCCCTTATGCATGGTTTTGCTTTCTGTGGTTTCAGTTACCCACGGTCAACCACAATCCAAAAACATTAAATGGAAAATTCCAGAAATAAACAATTCATGAGTTTTAAATGGTTCTATTTAAATTTGTTGATAATTGTTCTATTTTATTATTGTTGTTAATTTCTTACTGTGCTTAATTTTAACTTAAACTTTATCATAGGTTTATATGGATAAGAAAAAACATACTACATGATATATTATCCATGGTTACAGGCATCCACTGGGGGTCTTAGAATGTATCTTACAGCTAAGAGGGTAATACTATGTAGCAAAATCTCAGTTCTCTGGAAATTCAAAATCAGACTCCTTATTTAACTGAGATTAGACTTAAACATTAAAAAAAAAATCTAAAAGTATAAAAGAAAACAGGCTCTTAGTAAAGCTTTATTCCACATAGTATTTTGAGGCTACTTTCCGAAGTCAATAAAACTGAAAGTTTTATTGCATTTTATGATTATACAATTAAGTAAGCTTTATACTTCAATTAGCAATTGAAATCATACAGTATAGAGGCACTATGGTAGATACTTTGAATTATAGAAAATAGAATCATTACCCTCGAGAGCTTAAAATCTAGAATCCAAATACCAAAAAAATACAGCAATACCTAAAAACAGAGACAGATGTGGTAAATGTTATAAAAGAAGAGTAAAGTTCTTAATAGACATGCCATAAAAGAAAGGTAAAGTTTTTAATAGACATGCTATAAAAGAAGAGTAAAGTTCTTAATAGACAATGAAGGAAGGGATTATGTTGAATTTAGGAACAGTACAAACGAAAGCATTGTTGAGGAAAGCTATTGCAGTATATTCTAAAAGAGCAAATTGCTCCTTGGAAGGAAAATAATACAGTAGTGAGGAGTTATCTAGAAAGTTAAATTAGGGTCATAAGATAGAAGGCCTTAAATGCTAGCACAGATATCTGGAATGGGGGAATACAAGATGAGAAATGAGCATCAAAACAAAAAATTAATAACAGGAATATGTAGACAGAATTGATTGGGAAGCAGAAGATGGGAAGCTACTGCCATCACCTTGATAGGTACTGAAAAGTCTGGCAAAAAACGATGGCAGTAGCTCTGCAAAGGAGTGTATAGATGTGACAAGCAATGTGAAGGCAGAATCAAGGGTTGACAACTGACTAGAAAGACAACTGGTATAAAAGATTGAAGAATTAAATATGATGAACACAAGGAGGACCAGAAGAAACTAGATTATCCTCAATGATCAAAGAACTATTTAATATTTAATTATGCTTTGCATAAAATATATGGATAATGAGGGCAAAAACAAAATTTTTGGCAAAGCAGAAAATTCAATAAAGTAAAATAAATAACATTCAAGAATGTTCTAGTTATTAGAAGGTATTCAAAATGAAAATTTTAAGTTGATATTTGAAATAATCTTCTTTATATATTTTGAAATGGGTTTATTCCATTTTACGATTAAATACATTTTTAGTAATTTTTTTAATTATAAAATATTATAAACACATAATGAAAAATACCAATACACATGAAGTGAAAAATAAAAATATCATCCTTTGCTTTTTTCCCCTATTAATTTATTATGAACATCTATCCAACTCATTATATACATGTTTCCCTCATTTCTTGTCAATAGCTACATAAAATAATTTTAAGTTAAAAATGTAAAAACACATAGCAATATTTCTAAAAGATAATATTAATAAAAGAGGAAGTAATTAAACCTTTTTCTATTGTAACTAAGTAGTTTCAAACTATATTCAAAATCACCTTGGAAAATGTAAGAAAAGTAACATGGCAACTGAAGCAGGTTATTTTTCTGAATGGAGGCAAGGAGCAAGGGGAAAACCATAAAATAATGTATTTCTTTTCTTCTCTTCCACTAAATAAGATGAGAAATAAGAAACGTAAGGGAAACTTTTAGAGATTTTTTTTTTTTACATCTCAGAGATGAATGGTAGTATGCACTCCTAAATGTAAGCCCCTTTAAGAACTACAGTGAACTCCAAAAAAGGTAAACTTGAGTTGACCCATAATACATGTGAGGGATAAAATCAGCTCAGGTAATATCATAAAAGAGAAAAATGAGGTAATAGAACCCAGATAAGATTGGAAAAAGAACTAAAATACTTGGAGATGCTCAGCTCCTAGAGAAATACAAATAGAACACAATTTGTGCATTAGAGTTCACATAAGAAAACTAATTTGAAGACTTTTTCTGAAAAGCATTACAAGCAATAAAAAGACATCCCAGTTGACAAACTGGACTTATTAGAAATATAACAACATATATATGCATCAAAAGAAATAGAATAAATATTAGAATATTACAGTATTCATAGATGTTTGAAACACAGTGGTGTTGAAATGTAGAAATAAATGGAAAATTTGGCGTATCACTAATGCAAAGAGCCATTACATTTTAAGGAATATTCATTATTTCAGGAGAAAAAGAGCTGAGCAAAGTTAATCACAATAACATTTCTCCCTTTGCTCATGATAAAATAACACATGAAAATAATCCTAACTATCTCTACCATTCTATTCACACATTTTTTATAGGCCTCCATAAGCTGTATCCCCGGTTTTCAAGCATGACAGCTTTGTACTTCCACCAGCAAGTGGTAAAAAGTGCTGTCATTCTTGTCACTGCCACCAATATCAACTCCCTGCTACTATCAAACTCTGAAGCATCAAGTAAGATTAAAGAAGAGGGCTGAGTCTGTCTGGGAGTGAGGTCATTTTCCTCATCCTGCTTCCATGAAAGTGATATGTCATATTTTTCTGAGAGGTATTAAGCAAGGAAAACTACGAAAGCACATCCACCAATTTTTCAGGATTAAAAAAAAAGTGGCAAGCAAGGATGATAAGGTTATGGGGAAACTGCTTTCTCATCTGACAGCTGTGGACATATAATACTCATACCAGATGCAAAATTTTAAATTTTTAATTTAATATAAAGTTTTAAAATGTTAATGCTAACAAATGAGAGCTCTGATCATATAAAATGTAGACTATAGGAGTGAGAAATGCATATGGGACTGCAGTGACATTTGAGATACATATATATTAAATCAGTCAGTATTACACACAATCCCATATGTCATATATTATATACTGGGTATACTGATTGGGTATACTATATATTGATGGGTAGAGAAGAATCAAAGATACATATTTTACTCCAAATATTGCTAATGCCTTAAGATAAGTTGTAAAGTAAAAAATCAAATTTACATACTCTACATTTTAATGGTTTTCCTTCCAATTCTTAAAAAAAACTTTCCCTACTCTTTTGCTACTGAATTTTTTCCAACTATTACTTCTCACAAGCAACAAAATGCTAGCAAACTGTAGCTACCTAACTTAATGAAAACTATCTTAAATTCACAAAATAACAGTAATGCTAATGTAACCTTTTATAATGCTTTCCAAAAAGCATTACACATATTAATTGTATACATACTAAAGTATTAGAATTCAAAGTGAACAATTTTTAAACTTCTGACCCCACTGTTGTATTTTGCTTGGAAGAGTGTTTCTCAAAATGTAATCCACCTATATCAGGATACTTTGCAGTGTTTGTTTAAAATGCCAATTCCTGGCCCCACCTCTGACTTACTGAATCAGAATCTCAGGGGTTGCAGCCCTGAAATATCTGTTTTAATAAGTATTTTCAGATGATTTGTGTGCTAAAGTTTAAGAACTACTACTTTAGATATCAAAAGGTAGACTATGTATCAAGGTGATACTCAGGCAATAGGAAAAGGTAGAGAAGGAGCTCTTAATTCAAACCATACTACCTTCTTAAAAAATTTAACCTACTTCCTTTTAACTAATTAAATTTTAGTTGGATTATACATACTATAATCTAGCAAGACATTAGCTTCTTAAGGACTGAAATTTTATTTCTTTAAAAGAAGTTATCTAGACAAAAAGATTCCTTTAAAAATCACACACAATCAGAAGATAAAATGTTACCAAACATGAAACATTCACCATAAATCATTCCATAGTTTTGCTTCACTCAACCAGAATACTCGATTACTTATAAAATTGCATGGCTACTGTTTGTCATAAAATTATCTCACTGTAATCAGAAGTACCATTTTTGCACATTTTTGCTCATTTCAATACAAAACTTCTATTAAAACATAATACTGGTGATAGAGGACACAATTACTTCTAAAATAAATTTGCAGTGAAAATACTTAAAAACTGTATTTTGTATATGTTTTGAACAGATGTCACTCAAGTTACAGAGGTGTGAATCAAACATTTTTCCTTCATTATTGTTATTTCCTTTGTGCCATCAACACAATTTAGGAAATATTCAGTTATTTTTTGATAATTGTATAACAGTCTTTAATTTAAATTCCTACTCTGTCTTATAATAGTTTAAGTAACACTTATATTTATATACCACAAATGGCATCACAGAAACACTACTCCAGGAACATTTATTACCTCTTTCACTAAGAATTTTTTCCAACAACATTGATATTACCTTCTGTTATAACTCTTTAGCTTTTTAGCATTTTCATTGGTTAAAACATAGAACCACGTGACTGCACTGAGCTATTATGCCACCACTGCACTCCAGCCTAGGTGACAGAAAAAGACTCTATTTAATAAACAAACAAACAAAAAAGGAACAAACCTATAACAAATTAGCATTATTGAAAATGGGATGCTAGCAAAGATACCTTAAAGAAATAAAAACAACAGTTCAGGTGATTGGATATGGTCACCTTATGAAGAAACATTTGCCAAATAATATAATCCAGTTAAACAATGATTTTAGTATATGGTTTCCCGGAGTCTCATAATTCCCCTAAAATCAAATACAAAATATCATAGGTGTGTATGTGAATTTTTTTTTTCCTGGAGCAAAGATTTACAAATTCAGTAAGATCCCCCAAAGACCGTACAACCCAAAACCAAAGTAAAAACTACTGTGTTACGCAGAAAGCAGGAAAGCAAAATTGGTAAATGTTATGTATAATTTTATTTATTTATATCCTGTCTTATTCTAAAGAGAATATAAGAGAACTTTAGCTTTAAAAACCAAAAACAAAACAGGCTCTCACTCTGTTGCATAGGTAGACCTTGAATTTCTAGGCTCAAGTAATCCTCTCACCTTAGCCTTCTGTGTAAGCTGGGACTACAGGTGCATGTCACCATGCCTACTTAATTTATTTTTTATTTTTTAAAGTTCTTACTATGTTGCCCACGCTGGGGTGGCAGTGGCTATTCACAGACACAATCATAAGGCAATACAGCCTTGAACTCCTAGCAATCCTCCCACCTCAGCCTCTAGAGTAGCTGGGACTACAGGTACATGACACCAAATTCAGCAGGATAATTTTAAATAGCTTAGAATTTTAGATAACATTCAACCGAGAAATGAGAAAAAAAGCAATAAAAAAAAAGAGCAAGGGGGGTGAGAAGAATGAAAAAATAAAGCATCCGGTTTTAAAACCTGATATAAAATGAAAATGCAAAAAGCTTATCATTAAGTCCAGCATTCTTGCAAGACTAAGCTATAAATTGTTCCCTGTTGGTTATATGACTCAGCACTGATAAGATTAAAAACCTCCTAGCTGCTTAGTATTCCTGTTACTAAGCCCAGAGAGTACTGTCTTTCACAGGTCTTCTCAAAAAGTATGTAACAGGTAAATAACATTTTCCACAGCTATAAAAGATACCCTAAGTCTCATTTGGTTGTCTGTTATATCCCTTAATGTATTAAAAATGGCCACGACAACCTTACAGAAAAGGCAACAAGTAGTCTCAAATGGCTGGTGACTATAATTTTCCTCCAGGTACAACAATGACATCAAACTAAAGGGAAATTTAATAAAAAGAATTATATGAGAATGAATAATATAATGCTGTCCAGGTATAAAACCATCTAAAACTTGTTTAATGCAAGGATAGATTCAAGAATATTAAAGCTGTGGATCTCAACCATTTTATAACACATCTAAGTGGTCAATCGGACTGGATGGAAAAAGGAGGGTAGCAACGGTAAAGAACACAAGTATTCTGAAAAACAAAAAAAGGCCCCTACGTGATCTGATGTACTTACACCTCTCCTTCCCTTAGCCCTACAACCTTCAGAGATTCACTAATCGCAAGAAATGCATGAACTAACAGTCTGCAGAACTATCTTCCAGAAATATTCTCTCTCAACAAAATCTGAAAAAAATAATTGGCAGAGAAATTGTTAAGTGCAGACCAAAAACTTGAATAGCCACTTGAGCTGAGGGGAAGACTAACATCTGGAGAATGCTACCAGACTTTGCTCAGAGGTCACTGTTAGCAAATTCTAAAATGATAAGCTAAAGAACTGAATTTTCATTACCTAATTTCAAGAAAAAATCTGAAGGAGGGAGCTAAGATGGCCAACTAGAGGCATGGCTTGTTGAACTTTCCCAGTGGGAAAGTAGGATATCGGATTGAGGAGAGGGGAAGAGTCCAGGCTAAGGTGTGGATCACAGTGAGAGATGACAGAGACGACTGGGGACCCCAAAGAGAAAAACTACAAAACTGAGAAGAAAACAAAACAAAACCAAACAAAAAAAAAACAGGAGAGCTATCAAGCAAGGATCAAATGCAGAGAGGCTGGGAGCCCAGTGAGAGGTTAAGGGGCAATTCCCCTCCCACTCCTACATATCTGTGGTGAATAGTGGTCCACTAAGTTTATTGAAGGCTTTTCCACCCTCCACAAGCAGACGCATGGAGGCAAATAAGAAATGGCGGGGAGGGGTGCATTTACCATCTCCAGGAGTTTGGGCACTCTGTGAGGGGCTCCCCCGGGAGGAGTGTCAGGAGAGAAGGGAGTGCCGGCTTTCTTCCATCCAAACACTTCCTCCCCTGCACTTCCCCAAACCACAGCAACCGGAAAAGCAAGTTTGAGCTCAGGCTGACCAGGAGCCACGGCCCCTCCCCCATCCATTACAACCACGAGAGTAGAGCCAAAAAGTTTGCGAGCAGCATTTCTCTCCAGGGGCCCACACTCCAAACTCAGGTCTCCACAGAGAGGGGACTCC
>CAUYSK010072772.1:0-12079 GCA_963575035.1 Avahi laniger
GGAGAAAAATATTTCTTGTTGGGACTGTTTTGGAGAAAAATAACAATTCACTCATTACAAAAATGACTAACATCTACCAGGAGAGACCCACTTATTTTTGTCTAGATGCTAGCAGTTAAGACTTACCTGTTAACACACTACAGAAATCTCAGACACTGAAAATTACATGCAGAAGATCTGCAGGGCTTCAAGAAACAGCAATGTGATAAGGAAGATGGAGTTTGCCAGCCCTGCAGACCTCGGCTCCTCCTCACAGAGCATGCTCTCACACTGCGAGCGAGCAGAGAGCATGGCGTCTTCTCATTAGGCATGAGGCAGTAGCAGCAACAACAAAAACCCTCGGGTTCATTCTGTATTCAAGGTGGGCTGCTGTTGAACAATTTGTTTCACAACCAAAAGTTGACAGAACAAATCCAAAACATTTCTGTGTGCATGTTTACACGGGCAGCGATTGGCATCCGCAGTGGGTCTGAAGGTGTGCCTGAAGTCCCTTATGCTTTTTGTAACATTTTCAAATTCATTGCTGTCTTCTAGATGACAGGAAATTCAGGTCCGCCTTCCTCCTGGGAGATCTTTATTCACAGACAAGTCAAAAACCCTTGACAAAAGGCAACCAAGGGAACTTGCTGACCTTTTAGCTGTCTGCCTAACATCAGTGCAAGTATTGTTCCCTGATAAAACAAGAAATTCAATTTAAGGGGAAATTTAGAAGGCATTTGAGGCACTCTCATTTTATTTTACCTCTTGGGCTGTCTTTCAAACTGAGAACAAATGTAAATAAACAAGAGCTGTGCTCTCATTCCAAGGATTCAATAACAAATATCTGGTCTCACAGCTTGATGTAAATGAGACATTGTCTGTCTCCTTATTTATCTCTCCTTTCAGCCATTTGTTGAATTTTTTTCCTTACCCTTTCTCATGTGCACACACACACAAACACACACATGCACATGTACATGTACACGAAATTACTAAGAAGTTAAAGCTTCACTTCTTTGGGTAGATCATTGTTTTTCTTTTTCCTGTTTCATTTGTTACATCTTGAAAAGCTGTATTCTTTTATAAATAAAAAAAGAGAACAAATCACATCCCAACAATGCACTCTAAGATATTCATTATTTGTATGATGCATCTAAAGTGAAAATACGAGAAGAGATTGTTAATCTTTTAATTACATAGAGGCTTATTTAGGTTGTAATAATTTTTACTTTAACACATATTGACTATCAAAATTTTTTTTCTCCTGGAGACGATGAAACATTATTCGTCAAACAACTATTAGCTTTCGGAAGTGTGCCAGGATTATAAAGTCAAATAAGCCAGAGATGCTGCCTTCAAAAAGGAAGCGCCTGAAGGAGGACAGTTGCAAGGCCAGACCTGGTTCACCAAAACGCATAAATTGCATTCACAGCTATAAAAGGAAACTCTACACGAGGCACTCACACAGTGTTCTATTTCTGCGTAATAGAATCTCATATTCCCATAATTTCTACAGAGACCTCACATTTGACTCTATCCCCACTAAGCTCAGCACTTTTGAGTAATGTAATTCAATGCACTATTGGGGTGCCTTGGAAGGGGCTGAGTAGGAAGAAAGAAGTCTTTTTAGATCTATCAAATCTTACTTTTTTAGAGCAGGCTTGAAATGCTTACATGACATAGTGCAAGAAGGCATAATAATGGCAGAGCCTCTGAGAGCCTCTTAAGGTCTACAGAAGTATCAATTACTAAAAGGAATGCACCGCGGGTGCCTGCACGAGAGGATTCTATCTTCTTCAGGGCAAACATGGTTGGGGGTAGAGGTGGGGGACTTGTGTTCTTTCTTTTACCTTTGTACTCTCCATCCCATCATGTCTACTAGGATAAAGTCATTTATCATAGTTTCTAACCAAAAATAAATAAATCTTAATACACAGTGGTTATCTGCTAAGCTAGAAAACAAAGAACATTTTTTGGTTTGATCCTCCCAGTAAACCAATTCTTTGTCTATAGACAGGTTCTTGAATCTGAACTCAGGAAAATTGACATAAGAAATGGTTGCTTCACCACCCTGAATGACTCCACTTCAATTCATCTACTAAGAGGAAAGAAACTCCCATCCAACGCATTAACCCAAGGACGTGGAATCCAGGGCATGGCCAGGTGGGAAAGTTGGCTCCTGCAAGGTTTTGCCACTAACTGATTCCTGAGGACGTCTCTGAACTAGCCTGTCCCACCACGTCATGGCAAAGGAGAAACTGGGTGAAAGCTCACATGCGTTACTATGCACACATTCCAGTCCCTGATTAGAATATAATTCTTAAAAAGCCAAGGCCACTGCTATGATTTGAATATTTATTTGTCCCCTCTAAAACTCATGTTGAAATTTAATTGCCATTGTGACATTGTTTAGGTCATAAGGGCTCCACCCCCATGAACAAAGTAATGGCATTATCTCAGAAGTGGTTTTGCCCCCTCTTGCTCTCTCTTTCACCCTTTCTTTGCCCTTCTGCCATGTGAGGCCTTCTGCATGATATGATGCAGCAAGAAGGCCCTCACCAGATGCCAGCACCTTGATATTGAATTTCCAAGCCTACAGGACTGTGAGCCAATAAATTTCTGCTTATCATAAATCATCTGGTTTGTGACATTCTGTTATAGCAGTGCAAATGGACTAAGACAGCTACACCTACTCTCCTTACAAAATTCTAGAATCTCACAGCGTAATTCTCAAGGGCTCCCAGTGTTGTGATTAGAATGTCTGCATAGCGCCCCAATCACATGACCTTCAGGTCAGGTTTCCTATTATATGATGTTTAGCCTACAGCCTGCAGCAGCAATTGTAGCACGCTTTTGGCCTTGCCAGACCATGAGGCCAGACACCAGGCAAAGCAGAGCCCCAGACCTGTTCTGGGGGCTTTACCAGATGGATCGACACCAAGGTCTTTTAATTTGTTTTACCTTGACCCAGTAAGAAATACTTTACATCATTCATTATGAAAAACTGTATACACACTGTACACACACACACGCACGTGCGCACGTGTACACACACACACACACACCCCCAACTTGCTCAGTACAGTTCTGAGACTACTGATAATATACTAAGTGTGCAGAACAGAATGAAGCTATGTGGTATAAACGATGAAATACCCACCACATGTGAGACATTATATGCCTATTTGGAGCTAGACATGGATGTGACAAAGATTCCTTTCATGACCAAACTTTAGTCAGGCTTCCAAACCTTTTCCATCTATGTACTTCCTTATAAAATACAGTTTCAGCCATCCCTGCTGAGTCAGTTTATCAAGAACCCCCACCCTCAATATCTGATCACTCTTGATATCTGGTTGGGTTCCTCATTTTCTACCACCCCCTTGGTGATGTCAGATCACCCTGGCTTGTCTTCAGTGAGAATCCAGCCAGAATCCATCTTACTTCTGATGTTTCCTCTCAGTAATTTTCCATCCACAGATCCCTGCCCCTCTCGTTGGCTATAAATTCCCACTTGCCCACACTGTACATGGAGTTAAGCCCAATCTCTCTCCCTGACTGCAAGACCATTCCTTTGATCCCTATACCTGTCTTGGTGGTTCTAAATAATGTCTTTCTAACCATGCTTTAGCAAGTATCATTGAATAATTTTTTCTTTAACAGATGCTGAGTGAAATTTAAGATCCTTTTAAGGGGAGATGACTGAACAGCAGTGTGAAAGGTGTAGGGCACCACTCTCTAGATCTCTCTATTGTCTATTCATAGATTGAAAGGCAGAGAATTAATTTGAAATGGTTAATCTCGGTCTCTGTTTTTGTTCCATCCTTTCTCACACTGTATGTGTATGCACACATATGTGTAACTTCAACATATTTTCAACACCAAAGCTCACGTCTGAGGTCAAACCCTCCATCACACCTGACACCTTTGATTAACCACCCTGTTGAGTGTGTCCATTGCGTTAGATGTAGCTATCAGCTCCAACAGGGACTGCATGAGGTCTTCTCAGTAGCTCACATGTTCCTTTCCTGCTGCCTTCATCACAGTGGTAGCAATGGCTGCAGCAAAAATATGTACTTTATGAGGGTAACAATGGGTAGGCATCAGGCCTCATTCATCTTTGTATCTTCCAAATATAGCTTAGAGTCTGGGATGTAGCCATCGCTCAATAAATATTTATGGAGTGAATGAGTAGATAGACAGATGATATCAAAACCCCTTTCCGTGTTCTGTCCCTCAACCAAGCTAAGGGTCATATGACAGTCTCTCATTGGAAAGGAATCTGCCTCAAAATAGTATTTTGTTTAGTTTGAATTACTGGACTTCTTCGAGACTATTCCCTACTTATAGAGTAAGACAAGCAGGACTACAAATATATATGCTTTTGACAAATATAACTCTGCACCCCCACTATATGCTTACCCTGTGCTAGTAAAACACCTGCCCTAAGCCCTTAATGTCTACTTGAAATGAATCAAAGGAATGAGTCATGTGAGACCCATATGTGAGATCCACACCAAAGCAGATTGTAGAACTCACCACTTAGTTCACCCTCCATCTTGTTCAACACCCAAATCCACCACAGCAAAAGTTTTCTAATTGATCCTGTCCACAGACAAATCAACTTTTGTTTGAAGAGATCAGTAGTACAATGGGGTTCAAGTTTAAGGACAGTTCTTCCTTTTACTTTCTCCCATAACACTTTGAACATGTCCCAGCCTCAGACAATTATAATGTCTAAATTTTAAATATGGATTTATAGTTTATAAAAGGTATTTGTATAGGTAATCTCAACGCTTAACAATTCTGTGAGGTAAGAGAGATCCTACAAATTCAAATTGACCTTGTCCTACTTTTGTCCTCCCGGTCTTGAACTCCAGTCATTAATTTGGTGAAATACAGCTTTGTTCCCTGTACTGTTCCAGGGCTGGTAAGCATTGAAATATTGCTGGATAATCTCAACATTGGCCAGCTTCTGACATTAACCAGAATTTATTTCTGACAGCATTCTATAAATTATAAGAGTGTTAATTCAATTTCCCTTACCATCCATATGGCCCTGATCCTATTTTTGAATCAAGCCAGTTGGTACCGGTCATCTCCACTGCAAAGTGCTACAATACAGTACTTAGTGAATAATGTCCAGAGCAGTGATAAAATTCTCATGGGGTTTTTATTCTTCTAGGAGATATATATTAAAGGAATATTTATACACATTTTATTGAACATTTATTTTATAAGCAAGAGCAAGAGATTAAGAGGGTCTGTGTAAAAAGAGGCCCTAAGAGGAAGCAAAGGGGCAGGAAGTGTGGAAGAAAGAACTGAAAACATAGACCTGTCAACTTCCACTGAGCCATCAAGGGAAGCGATTAAATGGTGGCGAATAGAAAGGACTCTTTCTTCCTGTCCCTAATGCCCTGGTACTGACCTCATCCTGACTGAAGTTTAATATACTCTATATCTACCAATTCTGGGTAGACATTGTCACTTTTGAACCATGACTCAACTCTAGCAAAAACTTTAGATATAGCAATTTTGAATTGATTAAGATCGTGTCTAAGTATGTCATGCCCTGAATAGACTTATCGTCACTCGCTGGGGCGTAGATTCCTTTGCGTGACACTGGGCTCCTGTAGTCCCTGTGTGGAGATGGCACTCTTCTGCAGTGGCCATTGAAGCTATTTGTAGACACGCTGTCAACCTGTAATGATCAAGTTTATCCATATGCTTCAAACTCAGTTCCCAGCCTTATAGCTAAAATTGGGAACCACCCTTTCAGTTTGGAGTGGCTGCTTAGTACACCAGAAGGGATAAAGCATGTGGTCACACAACTGCTTTAAAAAGGGCCAAACATCCATTCAGAATGATCTGTTTCTTTAGCTTTACAGACTTTTCAAAACTCTGCATTTTGTAGAGCACTATGGAAATAAATAAAAGTCTAGTCCTCTAATGCTATTTGATCAGCTACTCTACATTTCCTAAAAGTTGACTTTGTTGGCTTTAGATTTCCATGGTAAAGAAGTCATATTGTCTTTCTGAAACCCATAGGAATCTCATGCAGACAAAACCCTCTACACACTCTCAATAATATGAAAACTCAATCTGGCCCACTACACTGCCCGTCGGAAGTGGAACTTGTACGTTTGTGCAGACACTGAGATGGATTTACCGTGAAGCTAATGAAGCTTGAGCTTTAGTACCTTAAGGCCCTGGACTTAATTTTTTTATTTGTAATTCTGCTGTATTTTGCTTAAAAAAAGGCTCCATAATTGCGTAAACATCAGGTTCCACAAACCCTGGACCCACCTGTGACAAAAACACTGGAGCAAAGAGGTGGATGTTCTTACCCCCAGTAACCCTCTGAGCCCATAACTGATGTTAATCCCTCGGAGATACCTACACAGAGGCTGAAAGAGAGACTGGATGCTCCTCAAAGTTTCTTCTCCTGTCTATGATTCTGTGGTCTAAAGAGCCTACCCCATTGATCCTTCTCAACTGTGGATAAACCTGGACCCAGAAACCCTCCCTAAAAGAGGACAACTAAGGAAATAGAAGCTTAGACCCTTTCTTCTGCAGTTAACAAGAAAGATGGCTAGTTCTCAAATTTGCATGTTAGATCCCAAAAGATACACTGCTTCCATCATCCCTGCCCTTTCATTGCTAGGGTGGCAAGTACAGGATGAATACTCAAATTGGCTGCTAGGATTCCAGGTGATTTAAGAAAACTGACTTCAGAGGGCACCGTCTTCAGAGGTAGCATCATTTAACTTTCAATTGTGAGGTGTCAAAGTGCTTTATGGCTGTTGTCTTTTGTTTTTTAGAGAGAGCTAATTATTAATATTAGCTTATGAAATTTGAAAAAAGCATAATCAACTGCAGATTTTTAAAATGTGCCTGTAAGTTCCTATCTACCTTTAGATACACAAAACAGGCAAATAGCGTTTGATTTTCAAGGAAGAGGTGTTCTCTCTTAATTAAAAGTCTGTGAAAGCCACGGAGAGACTTTCAAATTATTTTAAAGACCCTTGAGTGAAATTTGCAATAGACTTGTGAAATATGCCTCTGTCACAGCTGCCGTCTGATGAGGCTTGGGTTCCAATCTGTCCTCTCCAGCAGTCTGTGCCACCATCGCTGCCAGGTGGCATCAGCCTCCTCGCAGCATCCTCCTCCTGTCTGCCATGAGGGAATAAAGCCGCATCTCCCTGGGAAGCTCCCACTGGTGACTCAGAAGAAATCTGTCTGCAGAAAAGAGATGGCAAGCGTACTTGGATATTTGAATTATTGCTGTCATCAGCACTTTCCTTTCCCCCATCTATTGAACCTTTGACATTGAAACAGTTTGCTCATATGTAGTTACAATATTTGTAATTTGCTTTGAATTTACTGAAACAGAGATTCATAGCTAGACTTTTGTGGCTTTGTAGGATGCAGAAAATCTTTATAAACATAATGAAAAGGAAATTAGCAACTGATACTCAAGTAAGAGTTGCCTTAAAACTTTTGTGATTACCAATTTATTATTTATTGTAAGAGAGTATCATCAGAGATATCTACTCTAATTGGGCTGAGTCTAGAATTTTAAAAAAAAAAAACTTATATAGCAAATATCTTTGCTACTCCAAAGAAAAGAAGATAATCCTTGGTTTAAGGCTAAGCGTACTCTCAAAGAAAGAAGACTAGGAAAGGAAAGGAAAATGCTGAGAGCATCTGTAAACTTGGGTCTGCATTTTTTGTGCTCCAGGGACTATTGTGGTAATTGTGCTGATGAAAGAGAATTTATGGATATAAGTCACTCGTGCCAATATAGTTTTGGCATATAGCTGTGGGTGCAATTGGTGACTACAAAATCAGCCATCTGAAAAAAACATTTTTTTTTCACCTTCAAAAGCTCCTCAAAGGTTTTTCATCAATACTTCACTATTAAATAATGCATATCTGACTTTTTTCTTCTTAGAACATTGGAAAGTCATTAATGAGATTCCTTTATCAGCTTATATCCCAACATCGTATGACATTAGGAAGAAATTTCAATCACTTCAAATATGATTTCATAAGTAGCCAACTCGCTTGTACTATTAAGGCAAGAATTTACAAAGCAAATTAAATAGATTTCTACCTACAAAAGTGTGACTTGAAATCAACTTACTCTCTAACCACAATATGTGACCGTTAGAGGAATGTCAACAAAAATATTAGCAGCTCTTTGGAAGCAAGATGATATAGCCATGACATAAAGTCATTTTTCTACCATTGGTTCTGCATCAACTGTCCCCAAAGAGCATTACTTTATTTTTCTTTAGTATTTAGTTTGCTCAACCTCAGAATTTTTATTTACATGGTGGAGAAGAAAATTTAACGTACATCAGGATAAAGTAAACTAATTAATTACAATTTCCAAGGCTGTGCTTTGTTTTAGTTTTCAGATCTCTGACATATGATTAATCTTCAACATAGAGAGCACACTTAACTGATATAAGTAATCTTACTTTCCAGGCCTGAGACCGAGGGGAGGCAGGTGAAGTGTGTAAGGTGCAGAACTTAGGAATCAAGTGTTCTCAGAGGCGTAGGAATGCACGTACACTTTGCATCCTAAATGCCTCACTGGCCTCGCCCTCACCCAGAAACACAGGAATAACAGCCATGTGCCGGGTTCATAGTCCAATAGCTGTTGTTTTGTCCAATCGCGGGCAATAGACATACTTACTTCCTAACTCTCCATTGAGCTGAAGGATAATGATATCTGATGGGTCTCTTTTCAAAGTCTAACTCCAGATTAGAATTACAGAAAACAATCTCTATTTCATATTGACAGAAAACTCATACCATTTTACTAACGCAAATTCCTTCTTAACTGTTGGATGGAAAATATCTTGAATTATTGTGTAATCTTGTCTTCCTAATGACTTGGGGAAATGTATGGCTGTGTCAAAAACTGAAACTTTGACCACAAGATTAATGATCACTTCTCCTCATCATTAATTGTTTTGGGAACAAATGACAATATCACGGCTTTCAAAGCCCTCCACATTCTTACATATTTTTTTACTCATTATTATTTTTGCTTTACCTTGAATGCTGAAATATACCACTGAATTGCCTCAGGCAAGTGATAATCCTGCACTTTATTTTTGTTACCTGAATAGTGATGAGTCTATGAAAAAATAAAATCTTTTGTTGTAACAAGTTGTTAAATAGTATTGAGAGAATTTAGAAAATATGATTAATTCCTAAAATATCGTATCTTATTTCAATTTGCTTACCAAATTGTGGCATGAACATTTATTGGTAATATCCTGTAAGGGCCTGGAAGGAACTTCTAGCAGTTGCTTTTACAGTAAGTCTCATTGCTTTTTAGTCAAAGCATAGGACCTGGTCGGGGACACAAACATAAGTTATGATTTCTCTGCATTGCATATTTATTAGTAAAGGACACTGTGGAGAGAAATGTTTAGAAGTTTGTTTCTGAAGTATTTCAACAAAACTAAATTGGGGAGTAATGGGCTATTTTCCCTCAGGGAGGAATTTAGAATCGCGGTCCACAGGCCTGACAACCTGTCCGGAGGGCTTGTCCCTCTCTAGTTTCTGGATATCTCTGAGTCTCCAATCCTCTGTCCTTTTCTGCAGAATCCACCCGGCTAACCTTTCCTTTCACCCCATTATATTCTTCCCTAGCATGTCCGGTGAACACTGTGAAAATACCAGCACGGAGCATTTATTCTGCATTGACTGTGGCTCAAGTAGTTACAGGCTTAAAGAAACTGACGGGAACAGCCAGGACTCCAGGCCAGGGGCTGGGAGAAAAAAGGCATTGCCACAATCACAAGGTTGTCTTGATGCTCCTGACACCTCCACGGCTGCCGGGAGGCCAGTCTAAGCATCTCTATTCCTGACTCCTAGCCCTCGCCTCAGGCAGAAGCTTCTGGAAGCACCCCTAGCAGAAGCTCGGGCTCTCTGGAGACCACGGTGGAGTCCTAAACTATAGAGAGGACTATCGATCAGAGAGATGAGCAAGCCCTGATAGCGAATCCAGCAGAAACCTCACCGCTTTTTTTTTTTCCCGTAAGACCTTTTCAAACCCCTCTCTATTCACCGAGTAGAAAGCAATAAATTAGAGCAGCAGGCTCAAAATTTGGAAGGCTCTGGCAGCCGGGGCTAGGCTGAGTTATTGTTCTCCGCAACCCTCCCGCCTGCCTGGGAGTCATACATAATGGAGAAGGAGGTAAATAAGAATTAAATACCTGAAGTCTCTTTTTTCTTCTGTCCTTTGATTACACCACTCTTTTATTTATGATTCCCCAAAGAGACGGAAACTTCCCTTATGTGCCATTGCTTCTATAAATTGTTAAAGAATCACAAAAATGAAATTCTTCACAGCAGGTTTTTCTCTATTGCCTTTTTGCCGCCGTCCTGACCCTTTCAAAGTGACGGTTTGCCCGCACGAGTTCCTGCTCACCTCCGCCACGGCCACCCTGTCCCCGCCACCCCCAAACACGACCGGCTTTAATTTCACTGTGTCTCATTTGCCAAAGGAGATCAAACACATCTGAGGTCCACACTGAGCTTGGTGCAGTGTTCACTAGCGCTGTCCAGGTTTTGCCGTGCACAACATTGTTTTGCACCTCACGGACTCGCACGCTTTGTCTCGTCTCTGCGTGAGAATTGAGTGTGCAGCTGCCCAGCGTGGACACTGAATAGGGAAATGCAGACAGTCCAGGTTTGGTTGGGTTTTAAATACTATTCTTAATATTACTAGCTCGGGGTGGGGAGAAAGGTGTTTATCTGAATTATTTGTGTCATCTCTCAAGGTTTTACTTTGCTAAAATAGAATTTGATACAGGGCCCTCTACTTCTGGATCTATTTGGAAGTTTCTAGCATTTGGCTCTTTCCTCTAAATAAAATTTCAGGATTTTTGTTTTATATCACTTACCCCTACCACCAGGAAATTTAAGAGATTGAGGATACAGCTTCTTCTTTCGTGTTATTTTCCGGCTGGAGGAAATGCCCTTTTAATAGGAAGGATTTAGAATGTGAAAAACAGGATAGATGAGGTCAAGGGAGAGACCAACATGATGTCGGAATGATGACGCCTTCACGTACTGATTCTTAACAGATTTAAGGGAAAAAATGCAATGGAAAATAAAATCTGCCACACACGACAGACAGAATCCTTTTTGGACTTAAGGTTACCAAATATTCTGACTTTCCATCTTGTGAGATTTATTGTATACACTACTCCATCAGACCAGAATAAGGCATGTTTGAGGAAGAAAGGAAGCCCAAAATAGAGGACATATTACACTGAAATTGCATTCGATAGTTTATTCATGGAAATGCAACTATCTGAACTCAGAGTCAGAGAAATTAAAAGTGGACAAATTTGCCCACAGCTACTCATTTATTCATTTATTCATTCATTGAGTTCACTGCACGCTCAGCAGTTTGCCGGATGCCTCTCAGGGAGTCTCAGCGCTGGTTGCCGTCAATGTCTGCGCTGTGTTTCTTACATAGAAACTCTTTCTGTTATATTGTCTATCATTATGTACACTGTATGTCTTCTCATAGCATATACATACAGAGTTGTACACCAAAACCGTGTTTCATGTGGGCAATTTAAAGGATTTCAAGAATTCTTTGACTCTACTCAACTTTCACTCTACACACTGACTCTACAAATTAACTTCCATTCATAATCCCTCTAGTAATTAAGCTGTTTTGATGAAGTTTAGGTGCCTAAGCTCAGAAAAATCACAGCTGTGGTAACCAAAGGCCCTGCGGGAGCATTCATGCAAAGTTAACCAGAGATTCTTGAGGAATCACAGAAAATGCGAGAGATGCCAGCAGAGTGGGAAATGGGAAAAGTACCAATGTTCTAAAGATAGATAAAGATGTATTCCAGAAATTAAAAACCTAAGGTTAATTTGACACCAATATCTAGCAACAAAAAACCAATTTTAGCATATGTAAATAATTTGGAAGTTTTTAGAAAATAATTGCAATTAGCCAGCATAGTTGTACTAAGAAGAATTTATAACAAATAAGGCTAATTTAATTTTTTGATCACACTTTTCACCTGTTTTTTGCAGAAAAGCCATAGAGATG
>CAUYSK010072773.1:0-18454 GCA_963575035.1 Avahi laniger
ATATGCCTTTAAAGAGGAAATTGATGATCTGAGTCTCACTGCTATGGTCAGTCAGCTTTTGGTGTGGAACATCGTCAAGTGAATGGATAAGAGTTGAATATGATAAGTTGAGGAGATAGTCTGTAATCAGGAATAAATTTCCGTACTACTGAGATGATGAGTATAGGGTTTCCTCTGTAATACAGTTTCCTGCCGAACTACTTTTGGGCTAGAGCTGCGAGTCAAAATGGAACAGCATGGAGCCATAATTGTCTGTCTACCAAGTTATCTGTGGAACCGTTTGACCTTACTCACTCTGAATGTGTAAACTCCCTCCTTGAGGGTTACTGGTAAGGCCCTGTGGTGTGTTGCTATAGACAGACGCTCCAGAGCCACATTGTCCTGGTTCCGATACAGACCCTGACATTTACTGGTCTGTGAGCTTGAGCAATTCATTCAACTTCCTTGTGACATTTTTACTCAAGTGAAAAATGTAGGTGTTGTGTGTATAATGAAGGATTTGGCTGGGTTTTGTCCCTGGTGCCTTGGAGGGAGAGTTTATATCTTTGGACTTTCCCAAATGAGAGGAGTGTATTGTTATCTGTGAGCCCCTTGAATCACACCTCAGTTTATGCTCATGAGGTGAGATGGCTCAGAGTGGTGTCTGGTTATGCCAGAAAGGCCAACGATGTGATTAAAGGGTTAAGACATTGAGCCAGCCCAACCTCCAAAAAGGGTAAGGGGCTGGAGCCTGAATTCAAACATATGGCCAAAGATCGAATCAACCATGTCTACACCATGAAGCCCCCATAACAACTCTAGACATCAGAGCCCACTGGAAGTTCCTGATTGGTGGACACATTAATGGGCTGGGGGCTTGACATATCCTGCTTCCTTGGGGAGAGGGCACAGGAGCTCTGCATTTGGGACCCTCTCAGACCTAGTCCTATGCATCTATTTGTCAGTCCTGATGTGTATCCTTTATGATCAAGCTGTGATAGGTAAATGTAGCACTTTCCAGAGTTTGTAAGTCACTCTAGTAAATTATTAATATCAAACCTGAAGAGGGTTGTGGGTGTTCTAGAATTTGTAGCTAGTTGGTCAGAAATGTGGGTAGCCTGGGGACCCCCAAACTTGTGGCTGGCATCTGAAATGGGGGCAGTCTAGTTGAGGACTTTGCCCTTATCTGGAGGGCTCTCAGCACAGTGGGTGGTTAGCATCAGAATCGTACTACAGTACATCAGGTTTGGGTGATGTAATAATGATAACTGTATGGGAGGGTTGTTCTTGATAACCTAGTCAATATTTATAAATCTCTCAGAACAATATCTGTCTCATCGTAAGCACTACTTCAGTGTTTGAGAAGTGACAAAGAAGGTGCTCTTCATTTATCTGTGAACTATCAGCAAAATCATCTAAAGAAGAAAGACCTCTGTCTAAAAGCTGAGTCGAAATCAGTGGTAGGTCCTTCAGTTGGTGCTTTTAAATTGATTAGAACCATATGGAGAAAAATCTTATTTTTCAAGCAGCTGGAAAGAAAATCCAGTGTCAGGAAAGATCAGCTTTGGTTGGGTGAATCCTCTGAGTGGGTAACTTGGGGCTGGGTCTCCAGGGTTTCTGAGTTCACCTGTCACTGGGGATGGAGAGAAGATGCTGCTCTGTGAGATGTGGAAAGATCAGGATGAGGCAAAGTGATTCGGGCTGAGACTGCCTAGAGTGGATTACAGAGTGGCTTCAGCCAAGTGGCTATTGCAGAAGAGAAATGCCACGTGGAGATTTTGCATGAAACATTCTGTTATGCTCTGTGACCTTCTTGACCTTAGTAAAAACGTAAGACTCACAATAGGCTTAGAACAGATTTTGTGGAAGATCTTAAAAGTGTCACATTTTAGGAAACACACTTGACTTGCCCTTATTCAAAAAACAGCTTACTTGTGGCGATGTAAGGGTTTCTTTGAGGTCCTTGTCCCTCAATTGGAAATACATATGATTTGCATATCCATAGCAATGTTAATATTCATTTCCATCATTCTTCATTTAAACTCCATGACTTAGGATGGATAGACATAATGATCCACATTTTATTTGTTGAGAAACAGAATCCCAGGTGTGGGGGAGACCTAAAAGCATAGCTAGCAAGGGGCAGCTGCACTCAGAACCCAAGCTTGAGGGCTCTGTTCATGTTCTCCAACCTAGGGAGGGAGTGGAATGGGCTCAGGAAGATTGCCTTGGCATCTCCCTAGCTTCATGGTGCACAAAATCTTGCCCTGTAGATTTAGAAAAAAATTACATGTGAGGGAGAAAGTCTTTAACTCTTGCCTAAACGCTACACCTGAGGACATTCCTTATGGAAATGTTTCCTTGTAATTTGTACAAGGACTCTTGGATAAGCAATACTGAAAATTGCATTTTTACTCTATCTCCCTTGGGTACAATTGCACTGCAGCACTCATTTCCTCGCCATTTCTCATTAAACCCTGGCATCTCTTGTTATTCCTGTATGGAAGTTGTTCTTTTAAATTTACTACTGACCTTGAATGACCTGAGCATGTTCAAAACCAGCACAGCTTCAGCCACCATTTGCAGTAAAATCGTATCACCTGACACAAAGCCCAGCTAGACCCTCACCCTGCAGTCTGCAGAGTCGTTCGGAAGCTTGCCTGCTGCAGGTGTAGTTGTCAGGGAAGCTGTGGCTGGTCGTGGGCAGCCTAAATTTTATGAGCATGTCACCCAAAGGGATTTATGAAAATAAGCATAGTGATAGAAACATACAAAGCACTTCCATCATGTTTGTATATTGGATTTTATTACTACTGTCTAATAAATGAATTGCTAGTGATCCGAAGCAAGCAACATTGATATTAGCTTCATGTAATACAAGTCCATTTCAAAATTATTCATGCGTATCCTTAGAAAGGGAAATTGTGTTTTATTTAGAGATGTTTTTCCTCCTTCAAGCAGGAGTGGGATTTGAAGTGAAGGCTTCATTTAAAGAAAGCAATTTCAGTTATACCTTCAAACTCCAGTGATTAGCCAAAACACCAGGCTTCGCAGTTGGGCCTTGGGATGCTCAATAAGTCCATTGCTGTTTGTCTTGGCCCGGCTGGTTCTCTTAGGTTAATGCAAAGAAACACTATATAAGATGTTTCTAATTGTGAATTGTTCTTAAAGTTTATTCAATTAATGTTGATCTGAAGCGATCAATTTCAGAGAACAGAGACTGAAATGATTAAGCAAATATCAAACTTCCATATTGGCACAGTGATAATCAGCATGAGATCTGAAGCCCAGAAGAAAGACAGGTGGTGCATTGGCCACTGCTTATATCAGACGCTGATAACAAAAGCGTGAGGATTTGGTGCACTGTGGTCTTGGCATGTTCTCCTGCTTGGGTAACTGAGGCCTGACAAGCCTGCCACGATCACCATTGCAAGATCTAAAGGAATCCAATTTCTGTTCCTTGCCTCTGCTATTATGTAGGTTTGGGGAATACTGGACCCAGTGCAGTGCTGATGACTTTCAGCTTAATCCAGACCCCTAAAATGACATCAAATAAATGGTTTTATAGTCATTTCTCCACCACAGAGCCCTTTTAATTCCTCAGTATAGAGCTGAGGTTGTAGGTTCTCTCTCCTACAAAATGGGAGTAGGCCAGCAATGAGCACACGTAGGCAGAAGCCCTTCAAAATGGTATCATCATTGTAAACTACACTCAGCCGTGTTTTAGTGTTGAGGTCCAGCACTGCTTGGTAGAATGCACAGGAGAGAGTGCGCTGGAGATTATTATGTCAGCTTCTCTGTTGTTCAGAATCTTTTATTCAGGACCAAAACTTGCAAATGGCACTCAGAAAAGCAAAGCCCTGTAGTTAATAGGGGCCATCAACCAAGCAGAATTTTGCAGTTTTTTGGACCAGCTCAGCTAAAAGAGAACACTCTGCCTAGTTTGATTGCCTTTCCTTGGAAAGCATGTTCAAACACTTCTTTTTCATTGTGTGGCTATCATACTTGTGAATCCCACATTATCCAATTTCTCCTTTATCTTTATTAAGAAGACCACCATGGTAGTTGCTACAGGAAAGTGACCCATTAAACATTCTCAGTGGCCCAGACTCTCTGAAGTAGGGATTGGCCATGTGCTACTGTCTCAGTCCGTTTGGCTGCTATAAGAAAATACCATAAACTGGGTGGCTTGTAAACAAACATTTATTGTTCACAGTTCTGGGGGCTGGTAAGTCCATGACCAAGACACTGGCAGATTTGGTGTCCAACAAGGGCCTCTTCTTCATGGATGGTGACTTCACCTGTGTCTTCATGTGCTGGAAGGGCAAGGTAGCCCTTTGGGGCCTCTTTTATAAGGGACTAAATCTCATTCTTGAAAGCTCTACCGTTATGACCTAATCACCTCCCAAAAGCCCTAGTTCTAATCCTATCACTGTGGAGATTAGATTCCAACATGTGAGTTTTTGGGAGCACACAAACTTTCAGATCATATCAGCTACTGTCCTGACCACAGAAATCTTTGCAGAAGTCCCACTGGTACAGAGTTGCCAGTTAAAATGCAGGACACCCAGCAAATTTGAATTTGCAACAAAAAACAATTACTTAGTATGAGTATGTGCTTCAAGATTTCATTTTGGCTTGGTAAGTCCAGCAAGTCTAATAAGATAGGGCTTTTAGGAAAGTTGTTCTTTTGCTTTAAAAAGACAGATGTATCCAGTAAGCATTGTTTTGTGGGTTGTTCTATTACCTTCCTGTCTGGTACCCAAAGGTGTTGCCTGACAATGCCAAGTGATCTTGCAACCAAAGGATGAAAGCAACTTTCCAAGAATAACAGAATAGGAAACTAGAACAAATCAAAATCCCAGAAGAGGAAGATCTTCTTAACAAGGTTACCATTCCTGGGCTGCATGTTTCTGACTTCTTGTTATGTGAGAAACATACGTATATTATAATTATTAGTAATGCCTTCTTTCAGTTTAAAAGTCCCAGTTGACAACTTGTATTCTACTTTTGTGGAATCACAGAACTCTGGCATAAAATTTCTTGTGTGGTTTCATTTCACATTAATATATTAAAGAATATTAGTGAATAGTTATTTCAGCAATACTAATTCATATTTGTATATTGTCTTTTAGATTACACATGACTTTTACATCTAATATTTCATTTGATATATACAAAGCTCTCTCACTTAGTAATAAATCTACAAGTTATCAAACATGTTTACTAATCAATATCATGGCTGCATTGCCAAAATTCTTAAGAATGTAGTTACCAAGTTTTGATAAACCTGTCAATCAGTTCCCTGGGAATTTCCACTTAGAAAGCAATTCTATAGTTCAGCAGTGCACAGAGAGAAATGCCATGGTTGATGAGGACAGAATGATACATTTAGGAACTCTTTCCTGGCAAATGTAACTCTTGAGACTTTCAGAAACTCCCTTTGTATGCATGAAGCTACTAGATTAAACTTAAAGACTTTTTTCCCCTTAACTGAACCATTTTTAAAATCTCTTTGCAGGTATCTGTTGAGAGCTGTTGAAATGAATATAAGATGTCTTATAAACAATATAAACTCCAATCCAGCCATGTGACACACTGAAAGTTTTATTTGCTTTTTAGACACAAGCAATATTTTAGCAGAATGATTTTTAAATTATAAAAAAAAAACTTACAAAAATTCAAGTAATTTTTGGAAGGCCCAAATACATAGGAATAATTCAAATCTCTCTAGGAACTGTTTCATTTAACATTAATCTTTGGATCATTGTCTTATTTTATAGAAGCAAAAAACCTCAAAAAGATTAATTGAATTTCCTCTAGGAAATAATTCATATAGCTATGTTTTCTAGGATTAACATTGAGAACTATCTATTCAGTCCATTACTTTAAATACCAAAATAACTGAGTCACATATTCCCTATCTTCACATTTGTTTCTATTAGATTTTATTTGTTATCATTGTGTCACCCTAATATATTTCAATATAGTCAATTTTATTTCATCTCTGTGATTTTCTAAAATCGCTTTAGTCATAATGGGCAATAATTGTGCCTTTCATACTTTCAATTTATTAGGTTCCTTTTCCATTTTCAGATATAAATTCCTATTTCCTACAGACACACTTGCTCTGCATGAAATGACTTTTATGTTTATCAAAATAAGTAAATCTGGAATAAATCCATTAGAGTTCAGAAATTGCTTGTCTGCTAGTATATTTCCATCTAATTTTTCTCACAGTCAGAGTTAAATCTGCCTCTCCTGTATTAACCTGAACTACTCTTGGATGATGCATACGTATTTCTTTTAAAAACATGTTTACAGAGTCCGCATTACCAAAAGCCTTCTTTTTAGAAAATATATGATTTCAATCTTATTTTTTCTGTTTCTCACTGATAATGTTCTATTACTCATAATTTCTCTTGTATAATCAAAATAAGGCTTGCTTATTGAAGAAAATTTGAAAAGTGCAGAAAAATATATAGAAGCATGAAAAAAATCACTCATTAGCCTCCAAGAAAAATTGCACCAGAGAAGTTATACAGGAAAGAAAGACTTTATTAAAGATCATTCCAATAGGGGAGAGAGATTGAACTCAACCCTACTGAATAAAAAATGGGAGCGTTTCTAAGTGCTGGAGTGAACTGTGGAAAAGTTCTGTAGGACATCAGGGAGGAGGTTGGCCAAGGAGATTAAATCCTGTGTGATTGCACCCTTACCAAAGGTAGGCTCCTGCCCTTCATGGAAACTGGGAGACATGGGGCTATCTCCTTCCAAGTTTACATTTCAAAAGCATGACTCCCAGCTCCTTCAGAAAGACATCCCTGGGCTAAAAAACTGACAAGAGAGGCTAGGAGAAGATGTGCATTGCAAAGGGGCAGAGAAAAAAATTACAATAGAAAGTTTTCTAAAGTCAGGGCTCTAAGAAAGGGTTGGTCAGAGGCCTAGAATTAGGGAGAAGCCCGTCCAAAGTTTAGTTGAGCTGAGGGAAACGTTAAGGCCTTTTGGTTATTAGTCGAGGTTTTTGATGAAACTACTATTAACTTGGCATATTTCTTTTTCCTCCTATATATGTTTCCTCTTCATTATTAAGTCTTATTCTATACACATAATCACATCTGATTCATAAAAATAATATTATAAATATGTTGCCATGCTCAATAAATATTTAATGAGTATCACAATAAATACCAATGATTACTTTAAAAATTATTTCTTTTTTAAAAAATATTTTAATGTGTGTTTCCATAAATTCTACAAATGGTCAGTGAAAGTTAAATATATTGAAGTTAACTTGTATGAATGGTATTGTTAATCACAATGACTGTAGATAGAATGTTTGATTTTATAAGAGGAATAGAAATGTAAAGAAAAATTGTTCTACAAAAATTTAAGATATTGTTGTATGCTATCAGCCTAGGTGTGTGTTTTACACTTCTCTTGTACAAAACATGTGCATGGCTAATTAATACGTTACCTTTTAAACCAATTTTATGATTTAGAGTCGTTTTTTTCTTTTATGAATAAGAATGTTATAGTTAGTAGTAGATGCTGTATTATATAAACTATGATATAATTGAGTGAATTCATGATTAATTTTTAAAGATACAGTTGAAAAATTATATGAACAGAGATTATTTATTTGCATCATAAAAATGTAGGACTTGATATGCACTTAGACATTACCTACTTGACCTCCTGCATTTTACAAAGATGAAGCTGTGACCCAGATATTTGAAAGGCCTTAGAAGGTCAGGTGGTAGCCAACTTGAGGCAAAATCTGATTTGGAATGATGTCCTGGCAATCCTATACCAATCTTCTTTCCAATTGTAACTCTAATGGAGCCTGCTATTGGTACTGCAATTAGATTTCAGATATAACAGAGTATTTTAGCTGTTTTACTAAACTCATTATTTTTTTCTTTTAGAAATCCTTTATAATTGGTGATTTTATGTATTTCATGAACTATGTTCTTAATTTCTACCTTAAAAAAACTGCTTACTGCTTTATTAAGTACTTTATACTTAAAAGATTTGGTATATGCAAACTCTCTCCTTAGTTTTTTAAAACTTTCTGACAAAGCAGAAAAAAGAGATTATATATGGAGGAAAATAAGAAAGGAAAATATTTTTATGGTGTGGGAGTGGACTTTTAGATATAGGCATTGTGATCTGGGTTAAGCACACAGACCCTGGAGCTTAAACATGACAGATCCAAACCCCTGTTCCAGTGGTGCTTCTACGTGTCCATAGCAAGTTTTTCCCTTCTCTGGCCTCCAGTTAACTCATCTACAAAACAGGAATAAAATGGTGCATATCTTGTAATGTTGTTGTTAAAATGAAAACATGAATATATGTGTAGTGCTTAGAGCAGAGACTGTTACCTGCTAAACGTTGTATAATTATTAAAACATTTTGCTGGTGGTTAATGCAAATTATAGAAAATATAAGTAAATCAAAACCATTTAAAAATATCTGAAGGGCTTTCATGTTGAAGGAGCATAGAACATATTCTTAGGAACTCTATAAGTGATGAATGAAGTTACAGCTGACAGGCATTTTCCCAAAGTTGCTTGTAGAAGAAATAAGGCCTCTTAGAAAGTAATAGTAGCTTATCATTTGATGCTATTTGTCTTAATCCATTTTCTGTTGTTTGTAACAGAATGCCTGAAACTGGGTAATTTATAAGAAATGAAATTTATTTCGTACAGTTCTGGAGTCTGGGCAAAGGTTGAGGGTGTGAATCTGGTGGGGTCTCTGCAGGGTCCCGAGGCAGCACAGGACATCCCATGGTGAGGGGCTGAGGGTGCCAGCTCAGGTCTCTCTTCAATTTCTTGTAAAGCTACTGTCCCACTCCCATGATAACCCATTAATCCGTTAACGCATGAATGGATCATTCCATTCAGGAGGGAGTAGCCCTCTTGACACAGTCACCTCCCAAAGGCCCCATCTCTCAACACTGACACCTTGGGGATTAAATTTCGTCATGAGTTTTGGAGAGGACATGGATTCAAGCCACAGCAGTATTGAAGCAGATCTGGATATGAATTTGTATAAGCATTATAAGCTCTGTATAGTAATTTTTTTAAATTAATAACTATACTCTTGAGAAGGACAGTCTGCCATCTCTGAACATCTCCATGCTGTTGCTCACTTTCTTAGACTGCAAGGCATATGCAGGTAGTTAAACAGACAAGTAAGTAGTCCATGGAAATAGACAATGTAAGTAGTCTTTTGGCATTCACGCCAAAAGAGAGGGGGACTGACGTATTTGTTCCTCGATGTAATGTTTGCTACATGCTCAAAAGATACTTGATACTTGGCTGGCTTTCTCTTCTATAACACAACTCTCTCTAGTGCTAGGCATCTGTTAAGTTCCAACTGTGTTGCCCTCCTTCCTACCTCCTCCTCCTCATCACATGGGCAGATAGAAAGGAGAACTGGTAGAGACATAAAGCTCTGTGTTTGCCATGAATAATAAAGTCCTTTATCTCTGATCCAGGAGTCTCTTTTCTTCTGCAACTAACCATGAAATAGTAACAAGCTAAACTGTTTGCTTATAAATAGGGTAAAATCTAGAAGTGTCACAGTTCTGGGCACATTAAATAACAACAGCTAATTGTATTCTCTTTTGTGACCATAGACATGGTGCCCATAGTCTGTGGGCATTATGTTAGTAATCCTTCACCACCATCCTGTTATGTATTGGTTTTACATAATGTCTGTATAACTTGCCCAAAGTGGTAGAATAGACATCAAACTTTGTTGTTTTTCTGACTTGAAAACGTATGCATATTACAGCTGTACTACACCATGGTACCTCTCTTAATATATGTTCCCCTGTTCCTTTGTCTACCTACATATACCTTGATCAACTAACATACTATAAAATGTCATCATCCAGAGTTCAAAAGAAGTAAGACTGATCTCACATTTATGTAAACTTGTTCCTTAGCTATTCCTGCCTTTCTGTCAGGTCTGGTCCTATGTGTCCATTTACTAGTCCCTTTTCATTTCTGCTTTCCTTGATTCTATAGAACAGCTGGAGGGCAGGGCATCGAGATGGTATGTAAAACAATGAGACTTTCTGGTTCCTGAAAGAAGCCTTTCAAATTACTTTCTTCCTCCTCTATCAAAGTTAGTATGCAAAATCATGTGCATTTCTATATATTAACAATCAATAATTGGAAATTGAAATTTAAAAATACATTAATAAGAGCATAAAACTGGAAAACATCTAACAATTATTTGGAATATTTTAATTCTAGAAGTTACAAAGTACTGATAAGAGAAATTGACACAGATCAAAATAAAGATACTGTCCTTATGAATGACAAAATTTGCCATTGTTAGCATTTTAATTCTCCCCACATTTATTTATCAATTGACTGCAATGCTAACCACAATCCCAAGAGGCATCTTATAAGAAATGACAAATAGATTATAAGCTTTATATGAAAATGCTAAGGATCTCTAATTGCCAAAAAAAATTTTTAAAAAGAAAACAAAATTAGATGACTCATATGAGTTGATTTCAAGGCTTTCAGAAGAGGTACTTTAATCAAGAGAGTGTAGTATTGGTTTAAAAATCGACAATTACGTCAATGAAACACACTGAAAAGTTCCAAAATAGACCCATACATATATGGTCAATTGATTTTTAACAAAGATATCCAGGTAATTGGCTGGGGAAAGACATTTCTTTTCAAAAATGATGCTGAAGCATTTGGACAACCATATGAGAAAATAATGAGCCTTGACTCAAATATAGCACCATATAAAAAAAAAGCCACTCACAATGAGTCCCAGACATAAATGTAAAGCATAAAACCATAAAATTTCTAGAATAAAATTTAGGAGAAATTTTTGTTGATCTTGGGTTAAAAAAAGAATTCTTAGATAAGACACAAGAAGCTCAAACTGTAAGAGGAAAAAACTTCTCTGAACCACTGTTATGAAAATGAAGGTACAGAGACAGAATGGGAGAAACTATTTGTCATGCACATATCTCATGAAGGACTTGTATCCAGAATATATAAACTCAATAATCTGACAACAAAGAACCCAATAAAAAAAAATGGTCAAAAGATTTGAACTCACACTTTACCAAAGAGAAACACTGTGTAGAATTACAAGACCCCAAATTGCCAAAGCCATTTTGAAAAAGAACAAAGCTGGAGGTATCACATCCTTGATTTCAAACCATATTACAAAACTGTAATAATCAAACAGTATGACACTGGCATATAAACAGACACACAGATGCATGGAACAGAATGCGGATCCCAGAAATAAACCCAAGCATATGTTGTCAGCTAATCTTTGACAAGATTACAAGATTACATGTTAGGGGAATGCCAAGAATAAACAATGGGGAAAGGAAAGAAACTTTGATAAATGGTGCTTGGGAAACTAGATATCCATATGCAGAGGCATGGAATTGGACCCTTGTCTTTTACCATGTAGAAAAATTAACTTGAAATGGATGAAAGACTTAAATGTAAGATCTGAAACCATAAAACTCCTAGAGGAAAACAGGGAAGAAGTTCCTTAACATTGGTCTTAGCAATGACTTTTTTTTTTTTGATATGACACCAAAAGCATAGGCAACAGAAGAAGAAATAAACAAGTCAATTACATCAAACTAAAAGAATTCTACACAGCAAAGGAAACAATCAACAAAATGAAAGGGCAACATGTGAAATCATAGGAAATAATTGCAAATATAATTATCACATATATGATAAATCATAAATATCCAAAATAGGTAAGGAATTCACACAGCTCAATGTCATAAAACAAATAACCTAATTTTTACAAATGGACAAAGGACCTGAAGAGGCAATTTTCCAAAGAAGACATACTGATGGCCAACACGTATATGAAACAGGCGCTCAACACCACTACTCATCAGAGAAATGCAAATGAAAACCACAGTAAGATACCATCTCATACCTGAAAGGATGACTATTTTCAAAAATGCAAGAGATACCAAGTACTGATGAGGGTGTGGAGGAAAGGAAATCCTTGTGCACTGTTGGTGAGAATGTAAGTAGGTACAGCCATTACGGAAAACAGTATGGGGGATTTCTCAAAAAATTAAAAATAGAACTTCCATGCTATCCAGCAATGTCACTTCTAGGTATTTCGTTCAAAGGAAATGAAATCAGGATTTCAAAGAGATACCTGCACTCCTGCATTCATTTCAGCATAACTCACAATAGCCAAGCCATGGGCACAATCTAAGTGTCCATCAGCAGATGGATGAAGAAAGAAATTGTAGTGCATATCTGCAGTGGGACATTTTCCAGCTCAGAAAAGAAGGAACACCCATCGTTGGCGGCAGCATGGATGAACCTGGAAGACATTATGCTGAGTGAAATAAGCCAGACACAGAAAGACAAGTACCACGTGATCTCACTTATGCGTGGAATCTTAAAAAGTCAAATTCATAGAAGCAGAGAGTAGAAGGGTGGTTGTTAGGAACTAGAGGGTGTTGGAAAAGGGAAGATGTTGGTCAAACATCTAACAACTGAAAGTTTGTTGCATCAAACTTTCAGTTGTTAGATGCACAAGTTCTGGAGATACAATGTGCAGCATTTGTGGTGATGGATGTGTTAACTAATATAACCTTTACTCAGTGTACATCAAATTACCACATTGTACGCTTAAATATATTTAATTTTTCTTGACAATTAAGTATTTTAAATAAAAAAATGAAATTCATATTAAAACCACAGTGTGAGAAGACACTAACACACCTAATAATAACTGACTCCAAAGGGCAAAAAAGGGACTTTTGGAGGTGAAAGTAATTCTACATATTGCTGGTTATTTTGGTTAGACAACTATAAATCTCATTGAACTAAACAACAAAGGGTGAATTTTACTGTATATAAATTAGATCTCAATAAACCTGAAGTTTAAATAAAATAGGCCAAAAAAAGTGCATTTAGCTTTATTTAGAATCACAGCTCCTATTGTGGACTATGTGAAATAATTATGTTTACATATATTGCACTTGATTAAGTATGCATGCATTTCTGCTTGTATGGTAACATTTAGGGAGATACATTTTTAAATTTTAATAAAATATTATAATTACAAATTTAACACTTATTTTGTATTTATTATTTTATGAACATTACAAAATAATGGCTTTATTTTGGCAGTGAAGTCTATAGAAGAACAAAAAATGAAATAGCTTTTGTTTTATTTTTTGACCTAGCTTGAACTGCACTGAAGTAACATAATTTATTCTGCTTGTAACACTGCAATCTTTAAACATATCTTTTCTCTAGTTCTCAAATCATTATTTCATTGCAAACTTGAAATGTTGCCCATGAGTCTGTATTTTAAATCCCAAATGGATAATATTTTAACAATTATACAATTATACCTTTCTTCACTTGTTTGCAGTCCATTTTCACATTTAAATATCTTGCCTTGTTCAGTCATGCATTTCGACCTTAGCTTTCAAATTGCTTATTGATTTGTCTATTATAGTCAGATATGCCATTCATAAACATTTTCTTCTGGAGTTCAAGTAAGCATGTTTTTTTCTTTTAAAAATGAAAATGAATGAAATTTGGCATTAATAAAAATGTTTGCAGAACTCCCATTAATATTTTTTTCCTACAGTTTATAAAAAGTATTTCTTATCTAAATAAAATGCATCTATAGTCCAGCTATCCTGTAGTGGTAATTTTTGATTGATTCAATGTTAGAAAAAGAATAATTATAGTATTGATTTTTTTCTTGTAGCAGTCCCCTGGTGTTACCAATTGCCAAGCAAGACAGTTTGTTGGAAAAAGACATTATGTTCAAAGATGCAACAAAAGGTCTATGTAAACAGCAGTCTCAGGACAGCACCCCTGAAAACACAACAATGAATGTCTCCACCAAACCTGAGCAGGTAATCGCACCCTTACTGCATGGCTACTGGTATTTTTCATGTAAAATAATGTTTTAAAATCCAACATATTTTGTAAACAAATACCCACTCACTGTCATTCCAAGAAAAAATAATGAATACATAGATTAATATTTTGATTACAATTTCCATAAATAAGTAGGGAATTATACCAATTATTAACAAATATAATTGTTCTTGTGCTTTACAACTATTTGAATTTTACAGTTTTGGTCTAATATACCAGGAATGTAAGCTCAGCCAGTGTGTTACTTCTTCAGTATTTCCAGTTGAGTCATTCGTCACTATTTTGGTTATTATACAGTGTGTGTGTGTTTTGGTTTCCTTCAACTATCCAAGTATTTTACAAGCAAGAAGGGAAAACCAGTTACTGAGTCATTTACCCTTAAACTGTGGTGTCACAGTGTCTATGTGTCTGTGTGTGTCCCTGTGGTTATATTGTATGTGTGTGTGTGTGTGCGTGTGTGTGTGTGTGTGTGTGTACTATTTGTGCATCCCAATCCCCAAGTCATGAAAAATTACTTTGGATTTGGGAGGCTGACAAACTCAGAGTTATAGAATTTATTTTCTTTTAACATTGCCACAGAAATAAATGATTTTTATATATTTAGTTTTTATAGATGTTGAAGTAATTTGCATGCTTGAAAATATCTTGCTTCATTGTATCTAATTTTGAATATTTTGAAAGACATTTTAGCCAGCTTTTCTAAAGGCACTGTTTTTAAAATTTAATTTCATTAATAATTTCATTAATTTTTCTTATTTAAAGTAGCCAAAAGAGATAGTCAAAACATTTGAAATATTTTTAAATTTTAGTGGGTATATTCATCTGCTCCAGCAGCCATAACAGACTGGTGGTTTAAACAGCAGAAATGTGTTTCTCATGGTTATGGAGGCTGGGAAGTCCAAGGTCAAAGTGCGGGTGGATTTGGTTCCTGCTGAAAGCTCCCTTCCTGGAGTGCAGAGCTGCCTTCTCCCTGCTGAGACCTTCCCTTGGGGAATGTGGGGGAAGAAAGGGAGCAAGGAAGGCAGGGAGAGGAAGGAAGGGTGCATGCACTATCTAGAGTCTCTTTTCATTAATCCTATTGAATCAGGATCCCACTCCTATGACCTCATTTAACCTAAACTATCTTTTTATAGGCCCCGTTTCTGAATATAGTCACACTGGGGTTTGGGGTTTCAAAATATAAATTGGGGAGGACACAGTTCAGTTCATAGCAATAGGCTAATTAAATGTTAGGTAAAAGTTAAAGCAAAACATTTCTTAACTTTCTTAAGGGTCATATTATCTTCCGTTAACATTCCAAGTGTTTCCGATCCCTATCATTTGGATAATTTAGTATCTGACAAAAGTTTCAACTTCCAGGGAAAATGACTTTAATTCACCAATGTCTTAACTTCCTTTCCCTCAGACATTTTAATGCTTATAGCCATAAAATTTACTAATTTAAAAGCTTGTTCTTGGTTTTAATTACAAATATTTAAGACTCAAAATAAATTAGTTTTCCATGAGTGTTGAGGAAAAAATTTTCTGAGATATTTCTCAACAGTTGGAACCATAGGTGATTTCTGTTTCCTAATTGTTCCCACAGATAGCCAATTTGAATTAAAGCTTATTATGGTATATATTCTCTTGTGATGAAGATATAAACGTATTACTACTTAAGGTTTAGCTTTGCCAAAATAGTATTATATATGCATTTCCTTTTTGGGGGGAAGATTTATTTTTTTCAATCATTGCTTTCATAATTAGAAATTATTCTACATCATTTGATTCTATCATAATAGGTATGTGATCAAAGGAATTGGGTATTATT
Organism: Avahi laniger; assembly: GCA_963575035.1. NCBI lineage: Eukaryota > Metazoa > Chordata > Mammalia > Primates > Indriidae > Avahi > Avahi laniger. Next base: position 15,730 of record CAUYSK010072773.1, read on the forward strand.
GACTATTGAACACTATTTATAACTCTGTGGAGTTATGTTCCTCAAATTTTAATTTGTTATAAAATTAAGAATGGGAATATTATTGTTATTCATTAGATTTCTTAGATAAATTAGAGACACTTTAAAATTTTTATTTTAATTGGCATTGTTTTGAAGTATTTTTTCTGAATTCATTATAGAAATGTGTGGAAACCCTGAGTTTAATTGATTTCCTACTATTCAAAGTTGCAAACATTCAAAAAACTTTTGAATGTAATTATAGATATTGCATGACTTATAGTCAATGTTTACTTGTGAATTTATTGTACATTTCTATTGATTTTCTTTGAAACTGTTCACTAGGTATTGAGTTTAGCAATAGTGCAAAAACTATTTATTTAACTAAAGAAGAACGAATGAGGTCAACCCTTTCATAAAGGTGCTGAAATTTTTCCTTCTGTGGAGTGAAATAAATTTCTGATTAGCGTATCAATTGCTTTTATGTGGTATTTTAACAAGATGTTTCTAAAAAACATAAAATATTCTTCAAAATTAAGAGGGCATTCACGACATAAAAATGTCAGGTGTAATCTTTGTAGAATGACTTTTCTGTTTTCATTGTAGGCTTTTTATAATTATATCCTAGATATTTAAAGTAATTGTAACCGTATCTTATTTATGTGTTATCAAAGAAGAGATGGCTGCTTTCCAGTTCCTGTTCACGTATTTTCTATCTAATAGCCACCCTCTAATACCTCCCACTGTGTGCAGTCATGCTCTCGGACATTCTTGGCCACCAGGTGCCAGATGATTCTTTCCAGGGGAAGATCACTCGCTGACCAGATAACACATTCACAGTTCACAGGAAGGCTTTAGAAAAGACTTTTCAAAGCAATAAATCTCTGATAAACATTTTTTTTTTTTTTTTTGAGACAGAGTCTCAACTGTGTTGCCCAGGCTAGAGTGCCGTGGCGTCAGCCTAGCTCACAGCAACCTCAAACTCCTGGGCTCAAGCAATCCTTCTGCCTCAGCCTCCCGAGTAGCTGGGACCACAGGCATGTGTCACTATGCCCGGCTAATTTTTCTATATATTTATAGTTGTCCGATTAATTTCTTTCTATTTTTAGTAGAGACGGGGTCTCACTCTTGCTCAGGCTGGTTTCGAACTCCTGAGCTCAATCTGCCCGCCTCGGTCTCCCAGAGTGTTAGGATTACAGGCGTGAGCCACCGCGCCCGGCCTCTGATAAACATTGTAAAGAGGAATATATAATGTAGAAAATTTTTAAAACTTAAAATAAAAACCACTTAGCATCTCTCCTTCCAGATTTTAATAAAATGTAGGTCTTATCAAATGATAACTGTGTAATTGAATATTAAGATCTTGATTTAACCTTTTTCTTTTAGTTTCTGAGAAGCACTGAAATTAATGTTTGTTTGTACAAAATCTTTGAGAACGTAGAATTTTCCTTCAGTTGTTTAAAAATGTGCAAAACGTTCTTCCTTCCCTTCTTCCCTTTCCCTCCCGGATTCACCGCCCATCTCATCTCTCCCGGGCCAGCCCTCTTCTCCCATTCCCTTTCTGGTTCCTAACTTTTTCATTTCTTTCCTCTCTCTCTTATTTTCTTTCAGAAAATATTCACTTAAATTTAGTTGCAGCTTGAAATTCAAGTCAAGTCTTCATCCCCTGTAGTGAAGGCGTGGTAGCCTGGGAGTGAGGAAAGGGGCATGGAGCGATTTGTTCTCATCGAATCTCAGGACTTCTGTGACTCTGGAAGTTTCCTGACCTTACTAAAATGGGCACACTGTGCTGACCTTGTATGGCTGTCACGAAGATGACAGTATATGAGGGCCACAAGTTATAACACAATTACTAAAAACAGAGTACAAACTCAATTAGAATATGTATTATTTCATTGTCACTGTTTCTACAGACTGACTATACATTAGGCTTTGCCAGCCTAATAAAGTCTTCTCTGTTCACTACTCGGATGTGCTCTTAATTCATGTAATTCTGTTCTACACATCCATTGGGCTTTATTTCTTTCAATGTAAATATAGGTTATTTTAGAAAATAATAATATAAAATAATACGTTATATGGGTTAGCATTTCAAGGCTTAAAGTGGCTTTCACCTACATTATCTCAATCCTCAGAATATCACTGTGAGCAAGTTATTATCCATTTTCACTACTTAAACTCAAGTTTCAAACTGAGTTTTAAACTGACCAAACTTAAACTCAAGAAAGTTAAGCAAATTGCCTAGATCAGAGATGTTTCTTTCATTTCATATTCAGCGCTCTTTGGGGGACAGTGCAGCAGATTTTGAAGACTGGAAAGAAATTTTTTTCCTGTAGTCCGTGAAACACCGACACACATGTATACAAACACGTTCATCTTCAGCCACTAAAGGGGAAGTCAGTGAAAGGGTCTGATAGATCTCACTGTTTCATCTAACAGAAAAACAAGAGGAGGGAAGCCCCATTGCAAGGCTATCCAGGCATAGCCATGGGCGTAAGCTTTGGAAGCTCAGTGAAGTACTTGTCACATTATCACCCTGTCCTGTTATGATCTTTCCAGACATCTCATTGACTTTTATTTTTTTTTGCCCACTGATTCTTTCCTTCTCGTTTATACATATTGGTTTCTTTTCCCCTATACTGCCTTTCCCTTATCCCATGTGTGAGACCATCTCTGTTGCTCATCAGTCTTCTAGTCCCTGGATATACATTACTAATCTCCCAGAGAG